>RJWM01020940.1:0-36227 GCA_004363535.1 Dasyprocta punctata
GCCTCGCACCTGTCAGACAGGCGCTTAGGCTGCTAAGCCAAACTCCCGGCCCTGGTTTTTTTGAAGCAGGGTCGCACTATGCAGCTCAGGCCGGCCTTGCGCTCGCGTTGTAGCCCAGGCCGGCCTCGAACTCACAACGCTCCACCTACCTCAGCCTCCCGAGTGCTGGGATTAAAGGCGTGCGCCACCACGTCCGGCTGGCAATGTGTCTTTTACTGTCATAAATTTGTTTTAAATTACATGTTCACCATGTATTTTGATTGTACCCTGTAGACATTGAAGAATGTTAAAAACAGAAGGCTTTAGGTACAAAGTCTTTATGACATTTTTGTAAAGAGATACCAATGTGAAAAAGATTTTAAATCAGTATATTCCCAGACTTTTATAGAGTAAGTTACTTTTCCAAAGAAAATTATAAGCTAAAATTTAGAAATCATATTTTAAGTCTGTTCTGTATACATAGTGCCAACTAGGAAATTGGGTTATGAAAATTTTGCCAATCCTGTATCATATAATAACTCATGTACTTGTTTTTATAGATACAGGAATTTTCCTGTGGTGGAAGCAAGTTGGTCCATGGTGTATGATGAGAGGCCATACTTATGTAATTTCTTAGGAACTGTTTATAAAAATTCATCTAGACAGACACTAATGAACATTTTGAAACAAGATGGGAATGATAAGCTTTGTTGGATTTCAGCAAGAGAACAGTAAGTTCTGTGTTTTCTCAATTCATCTATTTTGTTCTCCAGTCTGAGAGTAGCTTTATATGCAAGCAAAGGTTTTAAAGAAAAAGTATTAACTCCATTTATACCATTCTTTCCCCAGAAGATACACTGGTAAGAAAAGCTGTGATGAGACCTTGCCTGTATAGATGTTCATGGAGTGAAGGAACTACTGGGAATTGAACCCAGGGCCTTTACTGAGATGCAGCCCATTTCATTCTTTTTGAGACAGAGTCTTGCTAAGTTACCCAGGATGGGCTCAAGCTTATGATCCTCCTGCTTTAGTCTCCCAGAGTGCTTGGATTACAGGCATGTACCATCACACCCGGTTTCATTTATTTTAATCATAAAAGATATTCTTTTCTATGTGTAACTCCCAACTCTATTGTAAATGTAACCATTATATTCACCCAACATTTATTAAGCAACTGCTGCATACCAGAAACTGTTTTATCCATGATAAATACAATAGTATGCAAAACAGTCCTTGCCCACTGGCACTTCTATGCTTATTGAAGGAGGCAAACAAGTGAGATGCATCAGAAAACGATACATAGCCGAGCGTGGTGGCGCACGCCTTTAATCCCAGCACTTGGGAGGCTGAGGTAGGAGGAGCGTTGTGAGTTCGAGGCTGGTTTGGGCTACAACGCGAACACAAGGCCAGCCTACATAGTGCAACCCTATCTCAAAAAACTAGGGCTCGGAGTTTGGCTCAGTGGCTTAAGCACCTGTCTGGCAGGCGCGAGGTCATGAGTTTGATTGCCAGTGCCACAAAAGAAAAAGAAAACAATACATGCCATGGAAAAGAAATTAAGCAGAAGAAGGGCAGAGAGAGGAATGGGGGTTGGGGACAAAGCAATTGTTGTTTTCAAATACAAAGGAAGGTATTAGAAGATTACATTTAAACATGGTGCTGAAGAAGGTACAAGGGTAAGACTTGAGTTTATTAGGGAGAGGTGTTCCAGGCAGAGGAAAGAACAATTGCAAAGGCCTTAGGGCAGTAGCGTGCTTACTACATGGGGGCCGGTGTGTCTGGTGTGCAATGAATGAGCCAGTGCAGAGCACCAAGGTTTATGAAAGGAATACTCTTAATTCTTTTAACTCCCTCATTCCCTTGAGCCTGAGATCAAATGGGTATCCTTCTTGCTTTTTATTGCTCTTCCAGACCATTCTCTCCTTTCCTTGCCTAACACCCCCAGTTTTGAATCTCATACCAGCAGGCAAAATTGCCATTACTTTTGTTCTCTAAAATCATAGTCTGATCCTTAGGCTTATCCCTCTAATTCCTTGAAGAGTATAACTCCTGGTACACTCACCCTGTCTCACACTGGCTTGGTCTTAATTCTTGGTGACTGAGAAATCTAGGTGTGGTTCTCCCATCACCTTGGTCTTTCATTCTTTAACTCCTCTGCTCCAGTGAACTGACCTCAAGCATTTCCCATCATGCTCATTTTCTAGATCTTTTCATTATGCATAGACATCTTCTCAGCATGACCTTAAATTCCTGCAACTCTTTCTCTGTAACCACTGTATGTTGTCCTTCCAGCTCATTCATAACTGAACCTGAAAGGTCCTGTAATCATATATTCCCCTTGGCCATGTCTTCTTTCACTCTCTGGAAAACTGTTCCATGCCTTTTCTCTCCTAAACTCTTAACATCTCTCCCCCTAGTCTCTTACTTTATGAGCTATTGCTTATTTCTCTGAGAAAATAGAAATAAAGGAGACCATTTAGCTTTCTAACTAACCTCTCAGCTTCTGACCTTGTCCTGTGTAGTCTGCTCTCAACACAACAGCCAGGTTGAATTTGATGAAACCAAGGTCAGGTCACCCTTTGATCGAAATCCCTGGAACCATTCAGACCTTGTCTTCTACCTATCCCCTTGGCTCCTTTGCTTCAGCCACCCCAGTCTTCTCCTGTTCTGGAACCCTCCCTGCTGTTTGCTTGGTCTCACCCCAGATCTGCACAGCCTGTGCCATCACCTCCACCTCTGTCTGTGCTCACAGACCACTGAGTGAAACATTCCCTAATCACCTGTTTCAAATCACAACCCCATGGCCTCTGAAATTCTCTCCCTATTTCTCTGTTTTATTTAATACCTTTAGAAAACTTCCTGATTTGATTAGAACCAGAGTACAGCTTCCATACAGGACGAGAGAACTGGGCATTGAGAAAATAGGTGTTGAATTAATACTATTTATTCAGGAACTTAATATCACCATATTTTTGAAATATGCAGCTGTAAAATGTTCAATTTTTAAAATATTTTTAAGAAATCTGTTTAGCTATCATCTCTATGATGTTTTTACCATTTTCTATAACTGACATTAAACGATAAAATGTCTCCTTTCACAAAAGATATGCTTAGTAAAGTAAAATCTACAGTCATTTTTTCCTGATATTCTAGGTGGCAGCCTCAGGAAACAAACGAAAGTCTTAAGAACTACCAAGATGCTTTGCTTCAGAGTGACCTCACACTGTGCCCGGTGGGAGTCAACACAGAATGTTACAGAATATACGAGGCCTGTTCCTCTGGCTCTGTCCCTGTGGTGGAGGACGTGATGACGGCTGGGCGATGTGGAAACGCATCTGCTCCACACCGGGCCCCTCTGCAGCTGCTCAAGTCCATGGGTGCTCCCTTCATCTTTGTTAAGAGCTGGAAGGAACTTCCTGCTATTTTAGAAAAAGAGAAAACTATACATTTACAAGAAAAGATTCAAAGAAGAAAAATGTTACTTCAGTGGTATCAACACTTCAAAACAGAACTAAAACTGAAATTTACTAACATTTTAGAAACTTCATTTTTAATGAATAATAAAGGTTAGCTTAATATATTTTTTTGGTTTTTGGTTTTTTTTGTTTTTTGTTCTTTGTTTTTTTGAGACAGGTTCTTACTATGTAGTTCAGGCTGAACTTGAACTCACTGTGTAGTCCAGGCTGGCCCCACACTCATGGCAGTTCTCCTGCATCAGCCTCCTGAGTGCTGGGATTACAGGCTCGTGCCACACAGCCAGCTCATCTTTTGAGATAGATGTGATATTTTAAAATCATTTCTAACACATGGTGTATGAATATGTATGTGTGTGTGTATGTGTATGCGTCTGTGTGTTTGTAAATGTTCTGTAAAGTACCCTGGGAAATGCTGGGCTATATATGTAACATTGACCAAGTGCCCCTCTTGTTGGACCAGACCTGTATACAGGCTAAAAATGAGGGCAAAATGTTGCTCAGATTCATTTCTACCAAGTTGAATGATTAACATTTATCAACTGTCCTCACCCATTTAAACCCTTTTTACGGAATGGTGGTTACCAGGAGCTGGAGCATTTGGGTGGGTAGCATTAAGGATAAATGCTACTCAAAGAAGACAAAGTTTCAGGAAGAATAAGTGAATAAGCTCTACTATACAACATCCTGACTGCATTAAGAACAATATAGCCTTAAAATGCTAAGAACAGATATTAAGTGGTAACTGTGTGAGGTACAGTACGTATGTTAATTAGCTAGATATGGTCTCTCTACTGTCAGACCTAGTAGTGCACACCTGTAATCTCAGCTGTAGGGGAGGTTGAGGCAGGAGGATGGCAAGTTCCAGGCCAGCCTGGACAATTTAGGAGATCTTGTTTCAAAAAAGGATAGGGATATAGCTTAGTGACAGACCACGTGCCTAACATGCAGGAGGTCCTGGATTCCATTTCCAGTGCAGCCAAAAAAAAAAAAAAAAAAGGTACACAATAAGCAATTCATCTGCTAATTTAACTTCCCACTCTGGGAAGGCACCATTATGTAGTCAAAATCCTGCACTTTCAGACATAGCTACTCCTCAAAGCTCCACACAGCCCACCTGGCTCCTTACCACAGAGGGCAGTATCACCATGTCCTTCACAACCTGAGCACACTGCTGCTTCAACTTTTCAGGGGGTCTACCACCAGCCACCCCTCCGCCATGATCTCTGTGGCCATCTCCCACTCAGTCTGTAATAGGGTGACCCCCAGGAAAGTTGTTCTGTGACTTCTGATTTGCAGAGAGTAGCTCTGTCTTAATAAATTCCTTCCCAAGATGGCTTCTGATTACATAATTATGGGCAGATAACTTAGGTAGAAACTGGTATACAGTCAGAGAGGAACAGGAACTGGGTTCTCAAGTCAGTGAAAATAAAGATACCAGAATTATGGCTGGAGGCACATCTGAAGAAGGCAAGGCCTCAGGATAAAGTCACAGTGGCCAGACTTGCATACTTCCCTAAGGGAAAAGCAGAATTTGAGATAATACTGTAATTAGTACCACCCAGCCCATTTGTAACTACGCACTGGAGAAAGTTTCCCACAAGAAACCAAGAGTCAAGAAACAAGTGAGTTTTATTGTGGAGATACAGTGGTCAGTAGCAAATTCAAGTGGTTAAAGCTACTCCGATTTTTTTGTTCTGTTTCCTTGTATAGGCATGTATGAGTCCACAAAGTCAGGGGGTTACCATGGGTACCACTTTTGCAATACCATCATTGCTTTGAAATGTTACAAGACCTTACACATTTGGTTAATTGACATACTGGATGTGGGCACCAGGCAGTTTGGTCACCTTGAGATAAAACCATTTGTTCCTCTTTCTGTAATTTTTATGACCAATTAAGGGAAGGGAAGAGGCCTTTTGGGGATTGGGCCAAAATTCACTTGCTATTTAAAGTCTAATTGCTAGCTAAGCATCTACACTATAATCTATAGGCTATAAAATAAATTAAGTTTTCAAGACTAGGGTTGGGGGAGTTTCAAAGAGAAAAGGGGAAAAAAAAAAAAAAGCAAATAGTGGGTGTTATGAATACCCTCAGACATTAAGTCCAGAAGTGCATCAGACTCCTGTGTGAGTGAGCAGCACACCTGGACCCAACCTTTCCCCAAATGTTCCTGTTTTAGAAGTCATAGATAAACAAGGTTAATGATGTCAATCATATGCCTTTGCTAGGTGCTGTGCTTCCCTATTAGACCAGTATTAACTAAGTGGCTATTCCCGTAATCCTTCAGGTTGATGGTAGTTTGACCCATGTGGTACCCACATTGTGCCTTTGCTGTACAAATTATCCCTGAGAAAGGGCCTCAATGGCAACTCACTCAGGACCCTTCCTGTCTTTTAGGAGTTTCCTAATCCCCAGTAAACCTTTCCTACTCTTAATCTCCGTTGTCCTTTGGAATTCATTCTTTGCTTTCATAGGACACAAACTGCATATCTGACATTTAGCAGGTTGGGAGTTACATTTTTCTTATATCGATGTCACTCCCAAGCAAGGCAGACACTAAAATAGATTTCTTCCTCAACTCTCTTTAGCCTGCCGCATGCAAGAAATCACTTTCAAAGTAAAACCCCACTCACAATAACTGTGGCTTGGGCAGGGGTTGGAACACTGTTCCGCCCTGTTTCTCCTTGAGGCTGCTGACCCTCTCTGGGCACACCTTGTGTTGACAGAGACAGGACCCCCTGCCCAGGGGCTCAACTGCTTTATTCTTTTCTCTGGCTTGTCTTCAGTTTCTCTGTAGTTTCTAACTTTGCTGTCAACATTTCCCAAAATTCCCAGAGCTCTGCTTTTTTCTTTACTAAATTGTTTGTCAGGTATCTCAATTCCAGGTACCAGCAAGGCTGTATTTTTACTGCCAATCTTTACTAATTTTTCCCCCTGGAGTTAGACTTTTAGATAATTCAGGGTTGTGTTGAACCTAGTTAGGGCAGGTGCCTGGTTGCAGAATTCAGCCACAATTCATGTAAAATAAGGACTAACGCAGAGCCATATTAATGCCTAAAGTCAACAGAAATGGTCATGAAAGTGTGAAATAAGACTTTATCCAACTCAAATGAAAGAGCTTCAGGCAAAATCTGTCAGATACCCCTGGAAAATAAGTGGTTTTGATGAAAGCCTCAGTGAGTGGTCTTTTATCTTCAGCTTCCTTGGGCTCAATCAGTCATTTTGCCTAGTTTATTACATGTTATCTTAGGAAATCATTAACCAACGAATCCTCAAGGCTGTTCTATAGTTTAACTCCTGCAAAGTCAGGGAACATCATTGTTTCTTTTTCTGGTCTCCTTATCAATATGAATGGTCATAGATATTACCCCGCACTTTCTTAGATCTTGAGTTCCCAGAAGTGTACCCCTTTATCAGAAGGATAAAGGTCCTAACTTTGTCATCACATTGGAAGTTAGGGACGCCTGCCCATGTGCAACCCAATTCTAAGGGAACGTACCCCACTGATACCACCTGCTAAAGGCAAAAGGATAGACCGTTTTATAGGGCGCGAAGAATGGCACAAGACAGAAATCAGCTGAGACCACCAGGCTTGTGTAAAGGCAACATGGCAAGGACTTTAATGTGCCTTTGTGCCTGGACACAGGCAGATAGATGGCGAGACAGCCATCTATAGGGAGCAAAGAGCAGTAGGCTTTTTTTTTTTTTTTTTTTTTTTAGGGCTTGAAAGAAGGCAAGGAACATTAGGCTAGAAAATCTTAGTAAACAACAGTGGTCAAAGTTCTCTGAATGTTTCATGCCTCGGTGGGCAACTTCTCTAAATGTTTGGGTGCTTTCAAATGTCCAAGTATTTTGGAAGATTTTGTGCTTTACTGTATCTCTTTTATGACACCCTGTGTTTGCCGAGGGCACTGGTGCTGAATTGAGAACAATGCCTCTGCTGGCAGGTAAGTTGGGTATTGGGAGAGTCCTGCCCAAGCCTTACACAGGGGAAAGGCACTGGCCCAGTTGTTTTTGTTTGTTTGTTTGTTTTTTGTGTTTTTTTTTTCTAAAATGGGTGATATATATTTTCTCCTAAAAACACTCTTTAACATTTTTGAAGGTTTCTCAAGGGTTCATACTCTGATGTAGTACATAATTACATAAGTAGTTACACAGTGCATTAAGAATTCCGCCAGACATTTACAAAGAGCTATGGAAATTGAGAGAAAAAAGGACTGTTTAGAGGCCCACATGATGCTTATCTTGAGTGCAATTTAAAGGGTGAATAGTTATGGTTGCATCTTCCAGTGCCAGCAAAAGGCCAATGGGGCACCTTTGTTGTTGTTGTTGGTTTGGTTTTGGTTTTTTGTTTTGCTTTTTGAACTCCTCTGAGATCAGTCAAGACTAAGAACTTCCAGACGTGACATGTTGGTTCAGGAAATCAGCGATCATTCAAACCCAGGAAGTCAGAACCCAACGCTTCCTCCCAACCACAATACCCTGCTGCTAGTTACAAATTCATAATCTGGAAATTCAATTTTTTTTAAGTTAAGAAGAAGTACAAAGTGGTGTAACTTTCAGAAAAAATAAAGAAGAAGCAAAAGCTAAACTGGAAAAAAAAAAAAAACAACTCTGAGTCAATTATTTGCTTTCATGGACTCCAAAAGGGAAACTTCACAATTGGATATTTCTGTTATTGTAAAAATACAAACACCTGAGGACTATATGTCCCCGTTCTACTGAAGCGTTTGACTCATGTTCAGGGAGTTTTCATTCACCCCAAGTGTGTCTTCGAGGTGAGTACAAACAAAACCAATTGTTTTATTTTACTGACAGCAAGCAGAAAAAGTTGGCAGTGAGCCCTGGTGCAGGCACAGTCAGTTAAAACTGACAGCCACAACAGCTAATTATGAGAGAGTCTCTTAGAAACACCACGGTGTTACACTCTAAGTCCATTCACTGAACCGGCGAACCCTGCTTGCCGCGGTTCCCCCGGGGAGACCACGGACACCACTTTCCGGGGTGCCCTGTTTTCCACTAGAGATTGCCGTGCAGACTGATCTGCGCATTACCGACTCGGCTCCTCCCACCCGTGATTAGTGGCTGTATTCATTCGCTCATTCATTCCCCTCGCCTACTGACTGACATTTATAAATCACTTAAGAAGCCCAGCGCCTCTTAGAAGACATGCACCCAAACACCTAGGGATGGCAGGGTGGCAAAACAGAAGCTGAGCTGATCAGGGATTCCAAGCGCACTGGCTTTAATACTTACCTCTGCCAATAGCCAGACACTTTTCTAGCACAAGTAACTTAATATTTTCGAATCGCAGGTTTCTCGACGGTACATTGAGAGTGCAGGTTGAGCTGGCAAGGCAAACCCCAGCCTGAGTTTTTGATCCAGCAGATCTAAGAAAGGACTAAAAATATGCATTTCTCCTGGGAAGGTAAGGCAGGAGGATTGCAAGTTCTAGCCCGGGTTATATCTTTAGCAAGACCTTGCCTCACAATAAAAGATAAAAAAGGGCTGGAGATGTATCTCAGTGTGGAAGCCCTGGGCTCAATCCCCAGTGTTGTAAAGAATAAAAAGTCCACATCTTTGTTGAGCTGGGCAAACGAGGTTTGTGCTTAAAACCCCAGATACTAGAGTCGAAGGCTGGAATCTTGTCTCAGAATAAAAAGGACTGAAAATGTAGCTCATGCTACATGGGTAAAGCACATGCAGAGGCCCTGAGTTCAATTCTCAGTACAGAGAAAAAGACAAAACTTTTATTGAGGATATTTCCATGTCACACAAATTTAGAAGACGAAAGAAAATAAGCCTACAACCTTATCTACATTTTCTCTTTGTTTATTGCTGTGTTTATAACAGATCGTGTAGACTGATATGTCTAGATAAATAAACATAGCGGCATATATCAAACACATTTATTTGAAATCTTTACCAGTTATAAATTTGCAGTTATAAAACAGAAGCGCAGAAATTTTTTTATTGTATTCTGCAGTGTACAATGATCGTCTTTTATGTTGCAAGTTCGGACTCCGTTCACTAGAGGGCGCAGGGTCACCGCGGAGACAAACATGGTTTTCCCGACTCTGCTTCCGTTGTTTCTGATTGAGGCCCAGAGGACTGGAGGATTGAAGCTGAGATGGAATGAGCGACTGTCCACAGGCCGCAGCTTTAGAACCACTGAAAAGAACACCCCGCCGCTGCCACACACGTGATTTTTTCCGTCAAGTCCCTATTCTTTATAAACTAAGAATTAAATACTTCTGAACATTATCAAAGCGGCAGCTTTATTGTTAGAAGCTTTTTCATTCCTCTTAAGTGAACTGATTACAATTCAGAATATGTTCGTTATTTAATGAAAAATGGGTTAGTGTTATTGAAGTTTGAGTGCAAAATTAGAAATGTAAAAAATAAGCAAGAGGGGTGCACACCGGGAATCTCAGACACTCTGAAGGCTGAGGCTGGAATATTTCAAGTTATAGGCTAAATTGAGCAATTGAACTACCTGCCCTGTCTGAAAATACAATTGAAAAAGGGCTGCGGTGTAGGGTGATAAAGCCTTGCCTAGCATGTGTGAGGCCTTGGGTTCAATCCCCAATAGTACCAAAAAGAAAAAAGGAAAAGAGCCACTCTCAAATTTCTCAGAATTTCAATAGTTTTTCATTCTTGGCATAAAGAAATCAAATAGGGTTACTTGTATTTTATTCGGTGTGATTCAATAGATATTCAATATATCCTCATGTAAATTTCATCTCAAGTTACTTACATTTAATGAATCCTACTTGGATAGCCATGAAGACCCATGAGGGTGTAATTACAGTTTCCCATGGGGTATTGTCCTGGGGAAATCAGGATTGGCTGTCCTATAGTGTACCGTTATCCAGACATGTCAGGAAGGGGAAAGACAAACAGCCAATAAACATATGTAAACAACCTCGTCCCTGCAAGTAATCAGGCAAATGCAAATTAAAATTTAAAGAATATGCCATTTTGCGCTCATTATATTGGCAAAAATTTACAAGTCAAATTTGAGTTTGTAGGGAAATGGACGCCTTCATGCACTATTGGAGGAGTTTAAATTAGTAGAACCACATTGCAAAGCAATTTAGCATGTATAATAAAGTTAATGACGCCTGTACCCTGCAATCCCACAATTCCACTCCCCTTAAGTGAAAACCTGGCTTCATATTAGACTCATTATCCTAATGGGTTATCACTCTTACACGTGTACATAAGGAACCAAACTCAGAAATATTCATTGCAGCATATTTTATAATAGCAAACAATTGGAAACAACACAATGTTTCTCAGTAGGAGGCTAGAGAAATAAATTATGGTAGAGTCATTCGATAAAAACTAATGAAGCTGTATAAACTACAGGTATATCCCTAATATAATTTCAAAACTGAGGCAAAGAACATCTACAATGGCATTCTATATTGGAGTAAAAATAAATCAGCTGAATCTTTGTATAAATCCTGAGCCAGATTTTCAAGGCTGCTATTTAAAAATTACTAAAAACTTAATGGCTTAAAATAATTTTTTTTCTAAATCTTACATTTTTAGAGATGAGAAGTCCAGAATACAATTCAGAAGACCATACTCACAGTGCCCTCAGGGCTTCATGCCCTTTGGAAGACTCTAGGGAAGAATCTGTCTCCTCACCAATCCCAGCTTCCAGAGACCCCTCTCACCTTAGTTCTTTTGTGGCCCCTTCCTTTCTCTTCAAAGCTAGCAACTCCATTTCCAAGCTTAATTACTTGTTACTCTGTTAGTTAACATAGTCTCAATATTGGGAAGATTTTTTTCCTCTATTTTTTTTTTGTTTTTGTTTTTGTTTCTTTGTTTGTTTTGAAACAGGATCTCACTATGCAGTGCAGGTTGGCCTTGTACTCACTATGTAGCTGTCAGCCTGCTTGGGACAGGGGGTGGGGGCGAGATTTTTCTCAGGTGAGGTCTCTAGGTTAAAGGATACATATGTACAAGACATCAGTAACGAAGGTCCAGTGCCACACTCTGGGAGTGAGCCCTCACTAGCTGCACAGAGGACCCAGCTCTACCCAGCCCAGTGTCCCAGTGCAGTCCATCAGGGGAACGCCCAGCCAGCCTCACAGGACACAGAGGTACTGAGCCCAGCCCAGCCCAGAGTCCCAGAGCCACTCATCAGGGAGTGGCCAGCATAGCTGCAGGTTCTTGGAGAATTTGAGCTCTGCCCATTAAAACACAAGGCACCAACTCCATTGTTCAGGGGTGCAGCCACACAGCAGGTCCTAGAGATTGAGAATTCCACCCAGCCAGGAGCAAGGCCCCCGGCACCATACACTGGGGGCATATCCAGGCTTGCCCTGTGCTCCAAAGTTCTCTGACTTGCTCACAGTCAGACTCAAGGTCCTGGTGGTGCCACACTCCAGGGTGTGCTCCGCCTAGTCGCCTGGGTCCCAGAAATTTCGAACTCCACCCAGCCAGGCACAAGACCCCAGCACCATACCCCAGGGGTGCATCTCTGCTAGCCACCTGGGTTGTGGAGGTTCTGAATGCTACACAGCCAGCTTCTAGGCCCCAGCAACAAGCTCCAAGGTGTGCCCCTGCTAACTGCAGGGAGGATACAAACTTTGTCCAGCCCAGCATCCCAGAGCAACCCAACAAAGTACATCAGGGGAACACATGGCCAGCCACACAGACCACAGAGCACAAGGATCCAGTGCCACAGCCTGGGGGTGTGCCCCAGCTAGCCATGGGGATATTGGACAATTGAAGCTCTACCCAGCACAGTGTTCCAGTGCAATCCGTTGGGAGGCTGCCTGCCCAGCCACACAGGTCCCAGAAGAAAATGACAAAACAAAAGAGCAAGAGGCAGTCTCAGTCCCCCAGCCCACTAAGAACAAACCCAAGAGAAACTGAAATAGAAGATACTGGGAATCACACAACTGAAATTTCTGAAATGATAACAACTGAAGTAAAGAAACCACTCCATGAAGCTATAGAGGAAATCAGTTCAGAAATAATCTCTCAGTTAAAAATGAAATGACAATCATTATGAAAGAAATGCTGTGAGTATCTAAAGAAGATCAAGATAAAAAATAGAAGAACATAAGAAAATGATGGAAACGTTGAATGAACAAAATAAGACACAAATAGAATGCATGGAACAGATTCAAAAGGAAATTCAGGAAATTAAAAATACCATTGAAAGTTGGAAAAATTGCTTGATGAAGATAGTCTCAGACCCTGAAGACAGCATGGAAGCTTATGATCATGAAAGAAAAAATCTCTTCAAAATAACAAGGAACCAGGAAACAATTCAACAACTGCATGATGATGCCAAGAGAAACAGCATAAGATTAATAGGCATCAATGAAAAAACAGGGGTCAATACTAAAGACCTGCAAAGACAATTCGCAAAAATAATAGCAGAAAATTTTCCAAACATGGGAAGAGAATCTGATTTACACATGAGTGATGCATACAGAATCCCAATTAACCATAACCAAATAAAACCTTCACCCAGACATATAATAATTAGGGTATCAGAAATACATCACAAGAACAGAATACTAAAAGCTGTCAGAGAAAAGAAACAGATTACCTATGAAGGAAAGCCTATCAGAATCACGGCAGACTTCTCAACACAAACCTTCAAGTCAAGAAGAGCTTGGAGTGAAGTATTTCAAATCATGAAAGAAAACAACTTTCAGCCCAGATTGATGTATCCTGCAAAACAATCTTTAAAATTTGATGGAGAAATAAGATACTTCCATGACAAAGAACAACTGAAGAAATTTATGGCCACCAAACCAACACTACAAAGAGTACTGAAAGACACTCTAGAAAGAGACAAAGATAACTACAATCTTAAGAACAACAACAAAAGGAAACCACTAAGCAGGGAAAACAAACAGAAAACATGGAAAATGAACAACAGAAAGATAACATGACAGGGATGAGTCAGTATATATCAGCTATATCAATCAATGTAAATGGTCTCAACTCACCAATAAAAAGAAACAGACTGGTAGAGTGGGTTAAGGAACATAATCCAACAATATGCTGTGTACAAGCAACACATTTAACTCAAAAGGAAACTCACAGACTAAAAATCAAAAGATGGAAAATAACACTCCATGCAACAAGAACCCAAAAAAAGCAGGGGTAGCTATTATGTTTGCAGACACTGTGAACTTCAAACTGAGAATGATCAAAAGAGATAAAGAAGGTCACTACATACTTGTTAGGGGAAAACGTCTAGAGGAAGAAATTACAATCATAAATATATATGCACCGAATATGGGAGCACCCAACTATGTAAGACAATTCTTAATAGACATGAAAAACCAAATAAACAATAATACAGTTATAGTGGGGGACCTTAACACCACACTATCACAAAGAGACAGATCAGCCAAACAAAAAATCAGCAAAGAAATAAAATAACAGAACTGAATCAAACTTGTGAACAAATGGACCTAGCAGATGTGTACCAAGTGCTCCACCCATCAACATCAGAATACACATGCTTCTCAGCTGCACATAGGTCATTCTCTAAAATAGATCATGTACTAGTCTGCAGAACATGCTTAAGTAAATGCAAAGGAACTGAAATAGTTCCATGCATATTATCTGACCATAGCACAATAAAATTGGAAATTAATGACAAAAAACCCACAAGAACCCCATAAACACATGGAATAAATAATACTCCCCTAAACAATCAATGGGTCACAGAGGAAATTAAAGAAGAAATTAAACAATATCTACAGTTGAATGAAAATACAAATACAAATTACCAGAACATGTGGGACCCAATGAAAGCAGTCCTCAGAGGGAAATTTATAGCACTAAACTCCCACATCAGAAAAATGGAAAGAACACACATAAATAACCTAATGATGCACCTCAAACTTCTAGAAAAAGAAGAGTAAGTCAAGTCCAATGCCCAAAGAAGAGCAAGTCAAGTCCAAAGCCCAAAGAAGGGAGGAAATTATCAAGATCAGAGCAGAAATTAATACCATTGAAACTAAGAAGACAATACAAAGAATTAATGAATCAAAGAGCTGGTTCTTTGAAAGAATAAATAAAATTCATATACCCCTAGCCAACCTTACCAAAAAGAGTAAAGAAAAATCTCAGATCCATGCAGTAAGAAATGAAAAGGGTGAAATCACTACAGTCCCTGTGGAAATACAGAAGATCAACACCTGCTTTGAAAACCTTTACTCACATAGATTCGATAACACAGAAGAAATGGACAGATTCCTAGAAACTTATGAATTACCAATGCTGAATCAAGAAGATGTAAAACTGCTGAATAACCCAATTTCAGCTAATGATATTGAAAATGTAATTAGAACCTTACCAACAAAGAAAAGCCCAGGTCCTGATGGATTCACTGCTGAATTCTTCAAGAAATTTAGGGAAGACTTAATGCCAACATTCCTCAAACTCTTCAATAAAATTCAAAGGGAAGTAAGTCTCCCTAACTCATTCCTGGAAGCAATTATTACCCTAATACCAAGACCAGAGAAAGATCCAACAAAAAAAGAAAATTACAGGCCAATTTCCCTAATGAACATAGATGCAAAAATCCTCAATAAATGCTGGCAAATAGAATAAATACAGCAAGTTATCAGGAAGCTTATACACCATGATCAAGAGGGATTCATCCCAGGAATGCAGGGATGGTTCAACATACGGAAATCAATACATGTAATACACCATATCAACAGGGCCAAGGACAAGAACCACATGATCATCTCAATAGATGCAGAAAAAGCTTTCAACAAAATCTAACACCCATTCATGACAAAAACTTTACAGAAAATTGGAATATATGGTCTCTACCTCAACCTGATAAAAGCCATATATCATAAACCAACAGCCAACATCTTACTAAATGGACAAAAACTGAAAACTTTCAACCTAAAATCAGGAACAAGACAAGGATGTCCATTATCATAACTCCTATTCAATATAGGTCTGGAAATATTAGCCAGAGCAATTAGACAAGAGAAAGAAATAAAAGGAATAAGGATAGGAAAGGAAGAATTTAAATTAGCATTAATTGCAGATGATATGATACTCTACATAGAAGACCCACAAAAATCCATTGAAAGACTTCTAGATGTAATGACCAAATTCAGTAATGCTGCTGGTTACAAGGTCAGCACTCAAAAATCAATAGCATTCTTGTACACAAACAACAAACACACTGAGAGAGAAATAAGGGAAACCACACCCTTCACTATAGCATCCAAAAAATGAAATACTTAGGAATCAATCTAACAAAGGAAGTAAAAGATCTATACAGTGAAAATTACATTACTCTGAAAAAGGAAATCAAAGAGGATTTCAGAAAATAGAAAGATAGTCCCTGTTCATGGATAGGAAGATCAAACATTGTGAAAATGGCCATTCTCCCAAAATTTGTTATACAGACTTAATGCAATCCCAATCAAAATGCCACTTGCCTACCTCACAGAGCTAGAGAAAGCATTCCTGAAATTCATCTGGAACCAAAAAGAGACATAGAATAGCAAAGGCAATTCTGGGCAACGAATGTAAGGCAGGAGGTACCACAATCCCTGACTTGAAACTATATTACAAAGCTACTGTGATAAAATCAGTATGGTACTGGAATCAAAAAAGACCTGAAGATCAATGGAATAGATTAGAAGATACAACCACAACTACAAACTTACTCAGCCACCTCATCTTTGACAAAGGGGCCAAATATGTACATTGGAAGAAAGAGAGCCTCTTTAACAAATGGTGCTGGAAAAACTGGCTTTCCATATGTTGTAAACTAAAACTAGATCCATGTCTATCACCGCGCACTAAACTAAAGTGAAAATGGATCAAAGATCTGAATATTAAAACAGAGATACTAAATCTGCTGGAAGACAGAGTAGGTAAAAATCTTGATGGCATAGGAGTAGGCAGAGAGTTTATAAACAAAAATCAAACTGCACAGGAAATACTTCCAAGAATCAACAATCGGAATCTCATTTTACTAAAAAGTTTTTGCATGTCAAAGGAAATCTCCAAAAGAGTGAAAAGAAAACCCACAAACTGGGAAAATATCTTAGCCAATTGTCCATCAGACAAAGGACTTATATCTAAAACATAGAAAGGATTAAAAGAAATCAGGCCCCTAAAATTTAAAGACCCAATCCAAAAATGGGCACCTGATATGCATACACACTTCTCAGATGAAGAAATACAAATGGCAAATAAATATATGAAAAAATGTTCAACATCAATGGTCATTCAGGAAATGCAAATTAAAACAACACTGAGATTCCATCTCACTCCAGAAACAATGGCCAAGATTAAAAAATCAACCAACAACAAATGCTGGAGGGGCTGTGGGGAAAAAGGAACTCTTCTCCACTGTTGGTGGGAGTGTAGACTGGTGCAACCACTGTGGAAATCAGTGTGGAGATCCCTCAAGAAGCTAGATTAGAGATCCCATTTGACCCAGCTATCCCTCTTCTGGGCATTTTCCCAGAAGAACTGAAAACACCATACCACAGTAATATTTGTGCATCCATGTTTATAGTAACCCAATTTGTAATAGCTAAATCTTGGAAACAACCCAAGTGCCCATCAATCAAGGAATGGATAAAAAAGATGTGGTATTTTTATACAATGGAGTACTTTCTACTCAGCTATCAAGAAAGATTGCATCGAGACTTCCATAAGTAAATGGACACGACTTGAGACCATACTCATAAGTGAGATAAATCAAACTCACATGTGTAAATACCGTATTGTCTCCCTAGTGTAAGAAACTGAAATAGTATATATGATCCAAAATATACAATAAATACTGTGTAAGGGTAAGAAACTGCTCAAAGAGCAAAAGGAATTGGGAAAGGGAAAAGGAAGAAAGAAGAAAGGGAAAAGGAAGAAGACATAAATCTGTATATATGTATATGTAAGATAGCTAAAATGACTATACTGATGAATGTATTAATTATTGAGAAAGAACGGTTAATACTCATTAGAGTATTGATTAGATCAACTTTACATGTCTATAACTGTTAATCTAAACAACAATTTAGTAGGTAATGATATGCAATATTGCAACCATTGTCAAGTTTCTATCATCTTGTTTTGTAAACATACAATGTTACTGTTTTGGATTTGCTGTTGTCATTTGTCTGTCTCTTTTGCTTTTTCTCTTTCTTTTCTGTGTTTTTTTTTTCTCTTAAATAAAAAAAAAAGACGTCAGCAACAGCAGGCAGCATGGAGCACAGCAGAGTGCAAATGTGCAAGAGATGCCTGAGTCTTTATCATATAATTTTTATACAGGTTGTTATCTTACATTTACATTCTTACATAGTGCCATAACAGCACATGCACGTTCACCTATGCTAAGTCATGGTTACATAACTGTGTCTCACTGTGTGCCTGCACTAGACAAATGGGGTCATATCTTCAAGTGTCCTTAGATGCTCCTGAGCTTTGAAGCAGTCTAAGTGGTTCCCTACAGTAGCCCAGGTTGGTCTCCAACTCGTGGTATTCTTCCTGCCTCAGCTTCCCAAGGGTGAGGAGTTAGCTGACTTTTTAAGGAGCAGGGAAAGTTTCTTCTGCAGTGGAAGCCTTAGTGTTCTTGAAACCCTGCTTCTTGGCTAATGCCAAAGGCAAGATGTCAGTCAAATGTCCTTCTGTTCAAATGTTGCTATCCATCTGAAATCCATCCCCACAAACCTCCCCTGATTGTCATCTATACTTCAGCTCAAATACAATTTCTTTGCAAAGGCCTTTGGCAATCATCCCACCTGAGGTTCCCTAACTGCGGAGCCTGTCAGAACCAGGTGCTAGATACTGGTTTCTTTGCTTATATACTGCCCATCTTCTGCACTAGACTATAAGCTCCTAGAAGGCAGTAGCATCCTGTGTCTGTTTTGTTCATCTACAGATGCCCAGCATTTAGGACAACTCATGATACACAGTGAAATCTCCATAAAGATCTACTAAATAAATAATGGAAGAATGACTTTTCCTTAGACTGTTTGTGACACACATTGTCTCTGATCAGTTGCTACTGGCATGGATCGATGTGTGACTGGTGTTTCCAAGAGTACACAGGCTATTAAGGCTTTCAGCCAGTGGAAAAGAATCCTGGAATACCCTTCTGATTCCCCTCAATCCTCTTTTTATTCTTTTTCTCCCTTCTCTTAAAAACCCTTTCCCTTTTTTGTTTTGTTTTGTTTTACTTCTTGTGCAAAAGACTCAATTATGCGAAAAAGGATCATTTTGGCAGTACTGCAAGTAAAAGCACAAAATTCCTCTTTGGTTTTCCCCATCACTAGCTTCAAGCTTGCCGGCAGCTCTGCCAGACTGTCAGGATCCCACACACAGCAACCAGGGCCACGAGAAACTGTCACCAAATCCTCCGGTACAAGACAGCAAGCCAACAAAAAACCAAAGACTCCGATGAGACACGTGAGGCGTTTCAGAGAAATGCCCAGCGGACATGGTTTTTCTGGCTGCTCCTTTAGCTGTCATTGCTTGAAATCTCATGAAAAGCACCTCCTCATTTCCTTGTGTAAATTTTTCAAGTGTATACTGTCATCCTGAACCCACGTTACAGCATCACATTCATGAGATTGAGAAGAAATTCTTGTATCTCTAAATTTAATTTCCCTCCCTCTGTATGGGGCGTGTGGGTGTGTGCATGCGTGCGTGCATGTGTGCGTGTGTGCGTGTGTGTGTGTGTGTGTGTGTGTGTGTGACAGAATCTCTCTGTTATGTTGTTACCGATTTGTAGAGCCCAACACCTATCTAATGTAGCTAATGACAAAAACTTCAATTTACAACAGGTTTCATGTGCAGTGTTTCATTTAATTTGATTTATTTTAGAAACCCGTGTAAGTCCTGCAGGACAAGAGGCCTCCATGGGTTATATCCTATCTTGCAAGTCATATTATCATGCTGTCAGTGTCTCCCCACAGCTGTCCTCTAGGGAAGATGTACACTGGCTTCTGACCCATCCTAGAAGACTTGGCAGTGTGATGAATGAATTAGAACTGGGCTCTAATGGCTAGGAATATCTGTGATGGTTTAGTGTTCTCTTCTGGATAAGGACAATTATTCTAACAAGGACTTTTCATACTTAGTACAAGTATTTGGGGATCTGCTAGACTTGACTTGGACTTTTTTTAAAGTTGCAATTAGATCACAACAAAAGGGCACAAAAAAGCATAGACTAGATGGAAGATTTCTGCCTAATATTAATTCTTGAAACAAAAACACCGAGAACCAAAGGTATTATCTACTGTGCTCCTGCTCTCTACCTTAAGGTATCAAGATGGCCCAGGGCTCAAGACTGGTTCTATTCATAGGGTCTCTGGGGACAGTGAGACAGGGGCTGCCTCTACCACCCCTGAGCCACTGCCAACACAACTGGGTAACCGTACAAGATGGGGAGCCATACGGCGGCAGTGGGGGGGGGGGTAGGTCCTGGCCTTTTTTTTTTTTTTTTTTTTTTTTTTTTGCCCTCTTTAGTAAAGATATTGTTTGGCTAATGATAACATCTTACCACAATTCATTTGTTCATTTTTTTTCAGTCTTGCAGCATAAAACTAGGACCTCACATATGCTGGGCAAGTGCCCTACTACTCAGTCCAAAATTCTGTCCACAAGTCTTCTGTCTTATTGGGACCACAGAGGAGAAGGATTATTTCCCCCTATTCGATAATAGAAGTATTAGAAGCAAGCAAGCACAATTTCTTATTTAAAAAAAAAGTGGAGCAAGGAAGGACTCCTAAAAGTATTAACAAATGATCATGTATTCTTTTCCATTGCTGAAATATGAGATGCGTTTGAAAACTATGGTGGAAGTTTTAAAACTTTAAAAAAGTTATTACAATAAAAGACACTTTGCCATTAACTCCCCTCAAAACACTCCTCCTTGCTTCCATCACACTAGTGTTTTGCCACTTTATGAAGCAGCTTCTTTAGTTGCATTGTCATGACTGCCTCAAAGGCCTGAATCAATTCAAAACATTTACTTTTCATGATCATTTTGACTTTGGTGAAAAGCCAGCAGTCACCCAGTGTCAGCAGTCCGATGGTGCCTGATCTGGTGAATAAGACAGACAAGGACACACTGTGATGGTTTTACAAACCTGCCTTCCCATTGGTTGGCACTGGGCAACAGCATTCACCATACTTTTTAAAATCATGTCTCAAAAAAGAGGACTTCCAGCAACATCATTCACCATACTTTTTAAAATTATATCTCAAAGAGGACTTTCAGAACTGTTTAAGAAAGTGGCAAGAATGAGGGGATAAATGTGTTTGAAGCAAGTGAGAGAATTTGAGGGGATTAATGGCAATGTGTCTTTTACTATAATAACATTTTTAAAAAATGTAAACACTTTTTTTTCCTTGGTTTTTTTTGAAACAGGGTTTTGCTATGCAGTTCAGATTAGCCTTGAGCTCCCTACATAGCTCAGGCTGGCCTTGAACTCATGGTGATCCTCCTGCTTCAGCCTCCCCAGTGCCATGACCCATGTGGCTCCTGAGGTTCTTGGGGTGAAAGACCATGAGAGGATGAGAAAAATAAAGAAAGAGACAAAGCTGGGGTCAGGTGGAGCCCTTACTCTCCTGATGGGAGGAAAGGTATTGGCCCCTCACTGCAGGGACATTTATTTATACCTTTTAGCAACCTAATGTCACATGACACCCTGTTGTCCTAACAACCCACTGTTGAGATTGTCTTGGGGCTAGGTGTTCTCTAGGCTAGCATCTTTATGCGACTTGTCTTAGGCTCTCTTTGTTTTTGGAATGATCATGTCTGGATCATGCCCTAGGTCAATTTCCAGCTTCAACAGCTCCCAACATATCCATCTCTTTTGTTTTGTTGTTGCACAGGATGAGTGGTCAGTTGAAGCTGGAGGAGCTGTGTTGGAGAGCTCTGTAGAAGACCTTTTTAAGTGCAGTCTAAAGATTTTAAGTCCCTATATTTTGCAATTGAAACCCTGTGTAGTTTATTAATCTATAACCGTAGTCAGTTACCAGTGTAACTGGCAATTGTCAGAAGATAGTAGTGATTTGAGTTTTTTTTATAACATATTCCTTTAGCACTGTTTTATATACCTCTAGCAGTTGTATGTTTTCTGCAGGATATTTAAGACCAAATTAAGGTGAGACCTGTTTTAAAAACAATCAGTTTTTGGTTATTTATCAAGGTCAGTTAAGTCTCCTCAAGAAATGTCTTGGAACCCTATATAGCACCTCTTAGTTTTTGTCAGTGTCAGCCGTTTAGATGAGTCACGGCCATTGCTTGACCAAGTTGCTTTCTGTGAAAGCCTGGGAGATTTTTTCTCCTGGTGACTCTCCTTAGGCACACCACACACTGATGATCACTTTTCTCTGTGGTCTCATAGTCTCTTTGATCAGAAGACCAGGGACTCACTGGGTATTGGATGTCACAGTAGAGTTTTTTAATGTTTTGTGTCCTCATTGACCTTGGAGGGCTAGGGCCAAAATATTGGCTATCTTTTTAGCCCATCTGTCTCTTTAATTGTTGGTCTCTAAACTTTAGTTGCTGAACATCTAGAAGAAAAGACTGTTAACAGTATAATGTAGTAGAGGCAGAAAGCATAACATTATCATCTTATCTAAATATCAAACATCTTAGAACATAAAATAGAACCATTATTTTTTAAAACAACCATGGATGTTTTAACATCTGAATACCTGTAGAGTGTTAACAAACCGTTACATATTTTACACAGAAAATTAGAAAATAAAACCATACCTAATGTTGTAACGTGACAATTATGACATTTTTTAACACACTTTAATTTGTATATTTTTTTAACATAAGATACCCCTTTTATGGTCAGTTGTCTTTATCTAATACATAAAGCTTTTACCTAACTTGTTGACCTTTAGTGGGATGTATATCTCACAAGTTTTTGTTAAAGACAGAGGTCTGAATCTGGAACAAAAGTTTGTCACCATAAACAATCTGTTTTATATTTTTGAAGACTTGTACATCTGGAGGCATGAATATATAAATATACCATGAGGCTAATAACAATCTTTTATAGCCATATGAAACCTTTGTATGGGTATTTTTAAATCAAAAACCTTATCATATTATCTTTTTGATGATAAGCAATGTGAACATATTATAATAATATTTTATATAACTTTAGTTGGGGTGTCTCTCATAAGGTTATGGAGATCATTGGGGCCTCCAATCAATGAACAAGAACTGGTTTAAAATTTTATCAGTCATAGCCGGGCGTGGTGGCGCACGCCTTTAATCCCAGCACTCGGGAGGCTGAGGTAGGCGGAGCATTGTTAGTTCGAGGCCGGCTTGGGCTACAACGCGAGCCTAAGGCCAGCCTGAGCTACATAGCGCGACCCTGCCTCAAAAAAACCAGGGCCGGGAGTTTGGCTCAGCGGCTTAAGTACCTGTCTGGCAGGTGCGAGGTTGTAAGTTCAACCGCCGGTGCCAAAAAAAAAAAAAAATTTTATCAGTCAGTTTTCTTATTTATCAAATCTAGTCCTATCTAATAATCTCTTCCCCACCAAGGAATTTTGTTTACTCATCTTAACAATTTTTTGATGACTTAAGGAAACTCTAATCATAACGTTTAACATATTATTTTTGAACAATGAGAGGCTCTCAAATTATGATAAACCACAGTGTACATTATAGCTACACAACCAATTTTAGCATCATTTTGTCAAACTGGGAACCCTAGTAGAAGCATGCCTTTTAAGTCCATTACCCAAAATAAACTTTGATTAAATGATCTAAAAATGTAAAAAAGAAAAGAAGGAAAAAAGAAAAGAAAAAGGAAAATTATTGGGCTCAAAATAAAAAGGAACAGCTGTTTACAGAATGGACAAATGGACAAAAATGGACAAACATGGACAGACAATCTGTACAGATTCAAAGACACAGAAACAAGTACAGAGTTGTTGGTGCCCACAAGAACCCTCCTTAGTTCCCGGGGCTATTTATACATTTATTTTATGCCCCTTTGCTGAACTACCTCACTTTTTATGCCCCATGTCTTTGGGGTTGGAACACCTGTTACCTTGAGCACCCCATGCCCTCAGGGAGTTTTTTAGGTGCTCCGTGCCCCTTGGGCACTCTTGTATGGGCACTTGTGCTTTTGGCTCCACAGGTGTGAACAATTACTAGCTCAGCTGACTCCCAACAACACCTTAACAGACTGGACAAATAGACAAACAGATATACAGGCAGACTGACAAACATCTTACACAATCACAGTGCACTCAAATATATTTTGGCCCAATTGAATTATGCTAATTTTTACAATCATAGAATTTTTAATTATAAATAGACTAGTCATATTTATTGTAGGTCAATTAGCAGAGTTCTCTTATAAAAGAATTTGGAAAGGACAAAATCTTATCTATTATTAACTTATTTTTATCATAGGACTTAGCATGTACTCTTACCTATTTAGACTTCTGGTTTCATTGTTTGTTATCATTTTTTGGGCAACTTGGGTCAATTAAGTTTAGCTGTAGCTTCATTCTTTTCTATCAGTTGTGACGTGGTGTCCGAGGCATTACTGTCATAGGGCTGAGCATCTGCTTCTTGAGAGGTGGAATCAACTCCTTCTCTGGGTTTGGATCCATGATACAGCCAGACAGCACACATTGGCACCCAGATAGGCCATTTAGCATTTCCTGGAAAAACATAAGCATACCCTCGACCCCAAATTAGCACTGGGCTAGGTGCTTTTATTGTCCAGTATAAAGATCTTTCTAAAGGACTCTTTTTAGCCTTTATTTGATTGAGTTATCTTCCTGCTGCAGTCTTTATTAGAATTTAAAAATTTTACTGTCAAGTGAAATCTGCTAGGAGGTGAACTCTCCCTTTTTTGTTTTTTGAAATTTAAATTGTGAGCATATTTAACTATTTTTAGACCTGAAGATTATAAGGAATTTTTGTGGTAAGTTATAGAGGAAAAAAACCCTGCATTTTGTATTTAGGCACTTTGGGCTCACTTGCTGTTGAGACACACAGGTTGTGTTCCTCCTCTGGCCTGGAGGCCCCACTGTTGTTGGGGATCAGAGCAACTGTGTGGTGTAAACTTTTGATGTATAAAGCATTTGCGTAGGTGATGGGAAAAACTGGTTTGGCTTGGGTGCACCAGAGCCACGTCTCACTTTTTTGAGCCATGTCCTGTCTTTTGGCCTGGGCAGAGTGTTGTAGTGTTGCCCGTGGGGCAGCCACTGAAAGGCTTGGCAGGCCCCAGGGGAATTTGCTCCTCAGCACACAGGAGGCAGGGCTGCAAATCTCAGCTCTGTAGCACAGGACCTGCCTCCCAAGCCAGGTCAGGCCCCTCCAGGGGAAGTTTGTTGTGCCTCACACCACTTATATGTATTTTTAAAGGCAAAATTTTGAAATGGTTTTAGACCCTGATGACTAGAAATCAAATTTTGGGATGTCTGTCTGACCCACTGAAGGAAGTCTCCCCTATACCCTTGGGGCTATTATTCTAAATTGATCATAAATTTGTAACTCAAAAGCAAGTCAATTTGCATGTGGCAGTAAAGATTTGCTTTGCATCCCTTTAGGTTAAATCAATTTAGCAGTTTTACAAGGTTGAGAAACATTGTTTACATCTGTAGACCTGTAGTTGTCACTTCTAAAGGCCATGCCATAGGCCAATGGCACTGGGCAATAATTGAAGCATTTGTTTCTGTGTCTAAAAGCCCTTTAAATGCTTTTTTCTTTAATTATCAATTTTATCTAATGGTGATCTTGCTTAATCTGTTGAATCCAATAAGTATCAGAATATCCAAAACTCTGAGATACCCTTTTTTTATTTACAGATATTCCAATTTTTATCAAGGGAAGAATAACCAATTAAGCACATAAGAATCTGGGGAGATTTGAACCCTGTTTTGAGTAGATTGAAACATAACCTTGATTTTCCCTTGCAGCTGAAACAAGCAACATTGTTTCTTCATCTCTTTTGTTTGGGCCAAGTTCCAGGTTTAGTGGAGTTGTTTGGTTCCCTCCCCTGCTTGAGGGCCTGTGAGAAGCAGTGAGAGAAGCAGAAAGTAGCAGTTTCTCTCTGTTAAATATTATTTTAAAAACTGTAGAGGTCCAGCTAGATTTGTGTTGGTTTTTTACCTAATCTTGTTTTAAACTTTTTTTATTTCTTCTGAAGTATGTAAACTTATAATTCCTTCTTCTGAAAATAAATGAAAAAATTTAGCAATTCAGTGTAGTGTCAGTGTATTGAAAACTAAAATTGACTTAAGAAAGGAAAAAAGACCTAAATAAATGTAGAGTTACATTAATTGCGAATTTGGAACAAGTACCCCTGAAGTAAATAATTTTGAAAAACAATGGAGCTTGAAAATTTTTATTACCAGATATCAAGACTTACTACAAAGCCATAGTGAGACAGTGATACGCTGAAGTCAGCCAATTATTAGCTCATGTAAGCCAAATGTTGAATTTTTAGAAAGTTTACAGATTAGTTGTTGTCACATTGGTTATTTGAGATTGTCTTTTATGAGAGTATTTTGTAAACAAAAATCAGTAAGCCACAAATCAGTACTACATTACTCCCCCAACCACCAAGAGCCTGCCAGGCCAAGCAGGTCCTTGTCATCTCAGGGAAGCTGTCTGGGTTGTAGCACCTCTACTCCTTGGCAGGCCCGCTGCAGGCCCTGCTGGAAGTTTTTCTTCTGGAATAGGAAGGCTTTCCACATCAGTTTTAAATTTACATCGAGTGGCCAAATGATATCTTCATCTACACCTTGAACAGATAGTTGAAGCTTTTGTTGAGGGGATAGAGAGTGGCCATGTTGCCCCTACAGATGCAGCAGCACAACTTTTGGCAAAATGCCCCCTCACCGCACAACAAAAACAAGCAGCTCTGCCTTCTGTCCTTCCCCCAGGTCATGAACTGATGACCTGAGTGATTATAATTTGTCTTTGACTATTGGGGATTGGAAGTTTAGTAACTGGGTAGATAAGCTGAAAACCCTCTATGTACTCCCCCACCCATCTGGCTTCTTTTAGCATCAGTTGCAAGGGAGATGGAGACACTGGCTCTACTCCCTGAGAGGTGGAAGTTCTAACCTGCAATGCAGCAAAATTTGTTTGAGCTGAAAAGGCAGGAGTGGTTGCTTGTGGCTCAGTTGAGGTTATCAGAGTGGCTGTCATTTTATCATCTTTTCCCTGTTGGGGACTTGGGTCTAAAACAGTGCCTGGAGCCAATTCTACTGTGGATGTCTCAAGAAGTTTATGATTATTAAGACCTTGTCTAATCCAGATCCACAGAAGGAATGTAAATACTGGGATCAAGCACACAACAAACAGTTCCTTACATATTTGTGATTCTCTTGAATATGTTTGTCCCATAGTTAGACAGCTGATATAATCAATATACCTTTTTTTTTTTTAAAGAAAGGGAAGGGGTTTCTCACAGGCCCATTTTAAACTGGCCCTAGAGAAAAAGGGAGTTTCAATACCCCATGCTTTACACCTGATGAAGCCAATATCAATACACTCTAGTGATGACTATTGACCTATATCAATTCACTTCTCCCATTAGTTGCGTGCACATGAGAAGTCTCCCCTTGCCCTCAATCTCTTACCCCGTCCATGTTCTGGCACCATATGCTGCAACCCACAGGGTTCCTGAGGTTCTTGGGGTGAAGGATTGTGAGAGGATGAAAAAAATAAAGAAAGAGACAAAGCTGGGGTCAGGTGGAGCTCTTACTCTCCTGATGGGAGGAAAGGAATGGCCCCTCACTGCAGGGGCGTTTATTTACACCTTTTAGCAACATAATGTCACATGAAAGCCTGTTGTCCTAACAACCCACTGTTTAGGCTGTCTTGGGGCTAGATGTTCTCTAGGCTGAAGTAGCATCTTTATGTGACTTGCCTTAGGCTCTCTTTGTTTTTAAAATGATCATGTCTGGATCATGCCCTAAGTCAACTTCCAGCTTCAATGGCTCCCAACACCTCAGTGCTGGGATTATAAATGCTCCCCACCACACCTAGCCTCACAACATATTTTTTAATCAGTCCTTGTATATAGCCAATAACATAGTGGTTAAGTATTAGACTCAGCAGGTGGACTATCCTGGTTCAGAGTCCATCTTTTCTGCTTATGATCTATCTGTCTTTGAGACAGCATTGTGATCATCTGTACTTTAATATGTTCATCTAACTGGGCATGGTGGTCCACACCTATAATCCCACCATTTTGGGATGCTGAGGCAGAAGGAGCAGTTTAAACCCAGCCTGGGAAACTCAATGATTTTGTAAGATTCTGTCTCAAAATAAAAAATAAAATAAAGGCTGGGCATGTAGCTCAGTGGAAGGCTTTGGGTTCAATCTCCAATATCACACAAAATAATAATAATAATAATAATACCTATTATTATTATTATAGAGATTAATCACAGTTTTCTTATACCATACTGAATGCCAGGTGTCTTAGAGAGACCAAATAATGTAGGTATTCCAGGTAGCGAGAAAGGACAGTTGGAGAGCATTTCAGGCAAAGGACTTCTCAGGCCCCTTGGGTGATGACTTGTTTTACCTCCTGTATTGGGTATTTTATGTACCCCCAAGTCCTCATGTACTTTTGATGGGGCTGAATCTGATGCTTGTGATCAGTTTGTTGTCTAGCACCAGGATTGATGATGTGAGTGCTACACCCACCCAGGGGTGGAGCTGAGATACAGTGTAAGGGAGGTGGGTCTTCCTCTTGCTCACTTCCACCCTCTCTCTCACGCACGTGTGCTCTCTCTCACTCGCTAGCACACTTGCAGCTTGCAGTTGCCATGGACGGCAGCCCCACCACACCACACTGCCCTGGAGCCAACTAAGCACAGGCTGAATCTCCTGAGAAACTCTAAAAAATAAACTTTTCCTTCCCTAATTTTGGGTGTCAGGTATTTTGTCTTGGCAACGAGAGAAAAGTAACTAACAGAATTTGGTACCAGAGGAGTGGGGTTGTTTCTGTGAATATTTCTGACCATGTGGTTCGAGAGCCTTTGGAAATGGCTTGTGGGAAGAGTTTGGAAAGGTTCAGAAATATCATCTACATGCATAGAGCTGGAATGGCTTAGGTTGTTCTGTATGGGAGATTCTGGTCAGAGCCCAGGAGACCAGAAGGCTGATAGAAAGCCTGCCAGTAAAGACCAGGCTTAGGAGGTTTCTGCTGGGAAGAAGGACAGCATTGGTTGTTGGACTCAATACAATGTGTGTTATGGCTTGGCAGAAAGTTTTTCTGCATTCTGCCCATGCCCAGAGACTTTGCCTGAGACTGAGACTAAGGGCAAAGGACTAATTACAGAGAGAAATTTTTTTTTTTTTCTGTGGCACTGGGGATTGAACTCATAACCTCGCGCTTGCCAGGGCAGGCGCTTAAGGCACTGAGCCAAACTCCCGGCCCTGGTTTTTTTGAGGCAGGGTCGCACTATGTAGCTCAGGCCGGCCTTGTGCTCGCGTTGTAGCCCAAGCCGGCCTCGAACTCACAACACTCCGCCTACCTCAGCCTCCTGAGTGCTGGGATTAAAGGCGTGCGCCACCACGCCCGGCTTACAGAGAGAAATTATGAGGCAGCCAAACGTTGAAATGGTGGCCTGGCTTTTGTTGGGGGCTGTTAGCCAGATTTATGTTGTGAATAAAGAGCAAGGAGCCTGGCATCGTGATTCAAAACCTTGTGAGTTTGACCAGGAATCTGTGGAGTTTAAAGATGGAGCTGAGACCTTGACTGCTGAGAAGGAACAAAGAAATAAAAAAGATGGCCTGGGGGCATCCTGGGAAGCAGCAGGCCTCCACCCTTTGCAGCCTGAAGCCAACAAAGGTGAAAGAGTTTGCTTGGAGGAAAAAGCTGTAGAGTGCCTCATCCCAGAATGGTGACAGAGGCCACACCATGTCCCAAAATGGAGGTGGCCACACCAGATTCCAGAATGGCGGCGGCATAGAGAAGCTGTTCCTCATAATCAGGTTCAGAGAGCTCAGTGATCCAGGCAGTCAACCCCTACAGCCAAGGGAGAGGAAAGCCTGGCTACTGCTCCAGCCTGCAGAAGACCTTGGTGGCATCCATGTGGCACTGATTTTAAATATAAGAAAAGGCTAAGGCAGCTTCTGCCTCACCTGCAGAGAGCAATGTGTAAAGATGTAAGGGTAAAGCCAAGGAACATGGATTGTCCAAGGAAAGTTATGGAAGTTAAGACCCCTGAAAGTGCCTTGGGGGTGGACTCACTCAAGTCTTTTGGAGCTTGAAACCAGATTGCTTCAGATGCTGAGCAGAGAACTCCTGGACTTAATGTTTGCCCTGCTGGATTTTGGACTTGCTTTGGTTCCAATGCTTTGTATTCCCCTGTTTGTAACCTTTGGCATGGTAATGTTTACCTCGTGCCTTTATATGTTGGATGTGTTTAACCTTGTTTTCATTTGTACAGGGGGTTACAGTTAAGAGTTTGCCATAGATCTCAGAGGAGATTTGGGACTTGGATTTTTCAACAGTGCTGAAACTGTTAGGACTTTGGCAACTCTTGGAGATGGACTAAATGTCTTTTGTGTTAAGAATGTACATGAGTCCTTGGGGGTCCAGGGGTGAAATGTATTGGGTATGCTATGTACCCCCAAGTGCTCATGTACTTTTGATGGGGCTGAGTCTGATGCTTGTGATCAGTTTGTTGTCTAGTACCAGGATTGATGATGTGAGTACTACATCCGCCCAGAGTTGAGGCTGAGATACAGTGTAAGGGAGGCAGGTCTTCCTCTTGCTCACTTCCACCCTCTCTCTCATGCAAGTGCACTCTCCCTCTCTTGCTAGCATGCTTGCTGCTTGCAGCTGCCATGGAAGGCAGCCCCGTCATGTCACGCTGCCTTAGAGCCGACTAAGCACAGACTGAAACTCCCAAGAAACTGTAAGAAATAAACCTTTCCTTCCCTAATTTTGGGCATCAGGTATTTTGTCTCGGCAATGAGCGAAAAGTAACTAAGACACCTCCTCGTCTCAAAAAGCAAAAACAAAACAAAATGTATGATACTTCTTATATGTGGAATCAAGAAATTTCAGATCACAGAAACAGAATAGAATAGTTATTGACAGGAGTTTGAGCTTGGATCAAAGGGGAAGATGCTGGTTAATGTGTGCAAACTTTATCTGCATGAATGTATTCCAGGGATCTAATATGCAGCACAATGACTGTAATTAGCAATTATAAACTTGAAATGTACCAAGGAAGTTTTTAAATGTATCATGATCCCTCCAAAAAAGGTAACCATATGAGGTGATGGATGCATCAAACCAGTTTGGTGGTATTATCTTTTTATGTCTAGGTCTACAATATTAAAGTATTAATGTTCTTTGATTTATAAAGGCTTATATCCCAAATACCATCATAAGTTGAAAATAAGTTACAAGTAAAAAAGGTGTTTAGTGACCTAACCTAATGGAACCTCACACATAAGCCTTGCCTACTTTTAATATGCTCAGAACACATACATTAGTGTATAAGTGGGCAAATTCATGTAACATAAAACCTATTTTATTCATAACAAAGTTTTGAATAGGCCATTGTAATTAAAAACTGTACTTAAAGTGAGAAATAAAATTATTATATCAATTTATTTTTTTTTAAATGATACAGGACCTTAAAGCAAGATAATAGGAAGTTAACAATGACTACCACCCATAGATGCTATGTTATCCTCTAAATAGATGATCAGACTACCAGTTTTAGGCCTGCAAAGTCAATAAAACACTAAACACTACAAGCATGAAGTTGTATTTTACTTCAATAGCTATCATCTTGGCCTGTGTTTCTCCAGATCAGTTGGTTGCTTACTGGAGGTGGCGGGCGGTGAACCTGTGTTCTTCTCGTCTCCCAGCCTGCACACCAGAAGGGGCTGGCATCTAGTTCTCCTCCCTGCAGCCCGTACATGTGCCAACTCACAGGAAGGGGCTGGTGTCTGGTTTTCTTTCTCATGGCCCATGCCTGGGTCTGACTCACAGGAAGGGGCTGGCTTCTTGTTCTCCTCCTTGCAGCCCATGAATCTTTTCTTAAAACATTTTTTTTTTGTACCAGGGATTAAACTCCTGACCTCACACTTGCCAGGCAGGTGCCTATGCTACTAAGCTGCATATTAGGCTATTTGTGTAATGTCATTAAGTCGAAAAATTGGAAACCAAGCCATCAAAACTCAGGACTATTAAAAAAATCAGAAATGTCTGTAAATGTTTATAAAATAGTTCACAGTGTGTCCATGTGTATATAGGAAATACATAAAAATGTATATGCAAGCACAACTGCATGTATTTAACACATTCAAGACAATCAGTTCTACCTCAGTAAAGCTAGAAAGGTCATCTGTGTGATCTAACTTCTTGGACTTGAGTGTGTCAAGGCTGCAGCTTCCTGGAGAGACATAGGCAATGGACTGTGGTCACTGTGGTCAACTCCAGCTCTGTCCCCACACTCTGCCCTTTTTCCAGCCAACTGTGTGTGCAAAAGAAGCCTCTTCTCCCAATATTGGGCACCTATACTCTGCTGATTGTTGTTTCTGATCACAAAGGTGGGGACACAGGGATGTCATCCACTGTCGCTGTGCCCTCCTCAATTGTTAAGTCCTGGTCCTTCTGGCTGTGGTGATTTCCAGCAGATTTAAAGGGACTTTTAATCCCTTACCCTTCCACCTTCATTTTTTTTTTTTTCCGGCACCAGGGATTGAACTCACAACCTCACGCTTGCCAGACAGGTGCTTAAGCCACTGAGCCAAACTCCCGGCCCTTCCCTTACCCTTTTGTTTTTCTCTCTTTCAGCTTTTGGGAGCTAGGCATTAAACACCAGGACATTCAAAGGAAACTACTTATATGAAGAGAATTACAAGTGAACACATGCTCCAAGGAGAATAGTGTCTCAGACAAAACCAAGGAGATGTAACGTTTATATATCAGCCTTATCCTCGGCACAGGGGCAGCCTGCAACAAGCACAAAATCAAAACAGTAAACAGAAGCAATAGCAATAACAAAAACAGCAAATGCTGGGGAAGGAAGAGAATACAATTTCTGGAGTGATCACATTATTAGCTTCAAATATCCAGTTTTTCAATAACAACCACAGTATCACAAGGCATAGAAAGTCACAAGAAAGTATGGTCATTCAAAGGGAAAAAGTAAATCACCAGAAACTGTCTGTGATAAAGACCTGACGGCAGGTCTACCAGATAAAGATTTTTAAACAACTGCCTTAAAGGTGCTCAAAGAACCAAAAGAAAATGTACAGAGAGTCAATAAGTAATATACAAACAAATGAAAGTACCAATAAAGAGATTTAAAACAAACTTTAAAAAACCAAAATGAAATTCTGGAGATGAAATTACACTAACAGAAATGAAAAATTCACTAGAGAGATTCAAATTCAGACCTGAGCAGCTAGAAGAAAATTAGCAAACTTGAAGATAATATAATGGAAATTCTTGAGGTTGAAGAATGGGAAAAGAAACGTTGAAGAAAAACAAACACAGCCTAAAAGACCTGTGAAAGACCATCAGGTGAACCAAGACACACATCATGGGAGCTCCAGGAGTAGAAAAAACACAGAGAGGGAAAGAAGGAACATTCCAAAAATAATGGTTGAAAACATATCTGTTCAAGCCCTTTGTAGTAGGCAACAAAAGAAAAAAGACAAATTAGACTTCATACAAATTTTAAAATCTGTGCCAAAAAACACTATTAACACAGTAAAAACGCAACCACAGGATACACAAAATATTTGCAAATCATATATTCTCAAATTACATAAACAACTTCTAAAGCTTGACAAGGACAAAGCAGACACTGTGGCTCACAAATGGGTAAAAGACTTAAAAGACTTAGATATTTTTCTAAGAAGATATGAAAGTGATATAGACACATGAAACGAGAGACATTGCTAATCACTAAGGAAATGCAAATTCAAGCTACTTTATTATTTCACAACTACCAGGATGGTTTTTCTAAATAACACACATACACACACAAATAATCAGCACTGATGAGAATGTGAAGAAACTGCAACCCTGTGCACTATTGGTAGAAATATAAAACAGCATAACAAATATGGAAAATAGTATAATAGGTGCACAAAAAAGTTGCCTAGGCTACGTTCCTCCTGCCTCGTCCTAAATAGTTGGAATTACAGGCATGCACCACCACACTCAGCTTTATAGCTGAGTTTAAAAGTATTCTTGTTTTTATTTTTGTTTTTGTTTTGGGGGGATTTCTTGAGACACGGTCTCACTTTGTATTGCAGGCTGGTCTTGAACTCACTATATAACTGAGGTTGGCCTCATACTCATGGCGATCCTTCTGTCTCAGCCTATCAAATTCTGGGATTGCAGGCATATGCCACCACACCTAGTGCTGAGTTAAAAAGTTTGAAAAGTTTGGCAAAAGGATATGGGTCAGGTGGTGAGAGAGAGAGAGAGAGAAAGAGAGAGAGAGTGTGTGTGTGTGTGTGTGTGTCTGACTGCAAGTCTGTGTCTGTGCCTGTGCCTGTGCCTGTGCCTGTGCCTGTGCCTGTGTCTGTGTCTATTCATAACCCAGGTTTGGCAAGAAGGTTATTTCATGTTGAAGACATTTGCAATTCAAAACAAGGAATAAGAGACCTCAGAACTTCCCTTACCTGACTGTATGAGGCAGCCAAGAATTCGTTCTCCACGGTAGTTTCATGGCCCTGAAGGAGATGGAAAGACTACTTGCTCCTGACATACCAAATATGACTGCAAACTGTATTTTGTCATTGTAATTCGGGACAGAGAAGTTTTTCCTCCCTGCATGTTTGAGGCGGGAGAGTGGCACCTGCAGAAGTGTGCATGGGAGGGAGTGGCAAGATGCATGTGTGGAGCAGTTAGAGTCCTGTGTGGCAGAGGGGAGGGGTTGCGGCAGGAGATGAAGCAGTGATGCTAGGCAGGTCAGTTGTGCAGGGTCTTCATGGCGGTCACAAATGTACTTTATTCAAGAATTGGTCGTACTACCTCAGAAGTATGAAGAACATCAGATATGGCTGAAAGCAAAGCCAGGTTATATCTGTTCCTCTAGATGTGATTTGTCTTTATAGATAGGGATCTGTAAACTTTTTTATACTAACAGTGAAAAACATCTGAGCATGCAACTTCAATATTTGTACATTTATTTATAAAAACTATACACATAAACTACAGTGGGAAAGCTTTGTTTATAAAGTTATGACATGCATAAAATAGAAATTTTAAAATACACAGACATTGTAACGTTACCTCTTCAAAATCCAACATCCAATCATCTTGCACACCCCGGGGGTAAAGGTCCTTCACTGTGGAAAATGCCGGACTGCTATGCATGCAATAGAATTGATCTAATTCTGAGCATTTTCATGGAAATCAGAAGATGCTGCAACAACAAAAGATTATCCAAAATAAAGGTCCAAAGAGACAATAGTGACACTGTCTCGACAGTTACACTAGAATTTAAAGAGTGTGATTCCCAGTAGAAGCTGAATTGCTTCTTATTTTCTTTGGAGGGAGAATTTGGCCTCATCTCAGTATTTGGAGGTGGGGGATACTGACACGTAGTGGACCAGTGTAGTACTGGGTGTCCTTCATTGGCCAAGTCAGTCTTACAAATGGACAATCATCCAGGCATTCATGTCTGTGAAATACTGGTTTAAATTTCTGACCCTCGGGCTTACTCCATTTTACCTGTTAAAGCATTTTTGCAGGTCTTCATTATATATCAATTTTACTACCTTTTATTTTGACATTCATGGATACCTATGTCTTATTTTATTGTCTTGTACATCTTGCATGGAATATCTTCTGGTCTTATTATTTCTCGAACATAAATTTATTCTTTACAAGTAAGTGCCAACCTCTGGCTTCTTCATTATGTCTTGTAGAATTCAAAACCTCCAGAATTCCATTGTGGGCTCCATCCTAGTGACCTTCTCTAATCTTAATCCTCTCCCAAAGGGCTCGCCTCTCAACACTGTCTTTAGATGAAGTTTCCACCACCTTAACACCTCCCAACTGAGATAAAATTTCAATCTTTATACCCTTTGGGAACACTCAAATAATATCCAAACCAGCAGGCGGGTACATTTTACATTTCATAAACTGTCTTTTAGATAGTAAATGAAATGTTATAAAGTATTCATTATAAAAAGGAGGAATTAAGCAGTGAAACTATTCTGCATGTTATTGTCTTGGTGGATTTGACTCTTCACTGGTCAAAACCAACGGCATGCACAGTGACCCCTAATATCAACTATGGGCTTCAGTCAGTAGAAGACGATACTGTTGTTCATCAGCTGAAACCAGGGTACCTCACAAAAACACACAATGTTGCCAAGAGGAGAAATAGCAGGCGTGAGGCACCTACAGGAATGCTGTACTTTTTGCCTATTTTATGAACTTAAAACTGCTCCAAAAATAAATTTATAAAAAGTTTAAATAGCAAGCATTGATTCTGACTGGTTTGAGTGTTGTTGCTTTAGAGAAAAACCGAGTTCATAAAAATTCAAACTTATACCAAAAAATTAGGTCAGCTGATATTCGTTCTCCAAAAAAGTTACTTGCTTTACAAAAGTGATATCATGGGATTCTTCGAAGTAGAAAATGTCTCTAATATATTTAAATAGGACTCTATTTACCAACCTTGGAATTCCCTTGCAACCTCACTAGTCAGGAGCAGACCTCTGTGAAAAATGAGGAAAAACTAGACAAACTTCTCTCTCTGAGAAAATCAGACAACCTCAAAATGTCTGCT
>RJWM01020941.1:0-36149 GCA_004363535.1 Dasyprocta punctata
AAAAAAGCTGGGCGTGGTGGCGCATGCCTTTAATCCCAGCACTCGGGAGGCTGAGGTAGATGGAGCATTGTGAGTTCGAGGCCAACTTGGGCTACAACATGAGCACAAGGCCTGAGCTACATAGTGCGACCCTGCCTCAAAAAACTAGGGCTGGGAGTTTGGCTCAGCAGCTTAAGTGCCTGTCTGGCAGGAACAAGGCTGTGAGTTCGATCCCCAGGGCAGGAAAAAAAAAAAAAAAAAAAAAACTAATCCAAAAATAGTGTTGTACTGGAAAAAAAAAAAAAAAAAAAAAACAGACCTGAGGATCAATGGAACACATTAGAAGATCCAGAAACAACTCCAGACACACTCAGTTACCTTATCTTTGACAAAGGTGCCAAACATATTCACGGGAAGAAAGATAGCCTTTTTAATAAATGGTGCTGGAAAAACTGACTTTCCACATGCCGATGATTAAGACTTTTTTTAAGTAAAATAAAGCATTTTTAAGTAAAATAAAGCATTTATTACATACATTATTCACTAGCTGCACAATCACACCACATCAGCTGTTGCAGAAACCAAATTTCCCCTTTATTTTTTTTTTATTTATTTTTATTTATTTATTTATTTTTTTTTGCGGCACCAGGGATCGAACTCACAACCTCGCACCTGCCAGGGCAGGCGCTTAAGCCGCTTAGCCAAACTCCCGGCCCTGGTTTTTTGAGGCAGGGTCGCACTATGTAGCTCAGGCCGGCCTTGTGCTCGTGTTGTAGCCCAAGCCGGCCTCCAACTCACAATGCTCCTCCTACCTCAGCCTCCCGAGTGCTGGGATTAAAGGCGTGCGCCACCACACCCGGCCAAATTTCCCCTTTAAAAGTGAAACTCAGAATCTCTGAAGCTATTCATAGGCTCTGAAGGCAATTCTTTTTTTTTTTTTTTTAACGAAAAGAAAGTAAAAAACCAAAGCAAAACAGTTTCACAATTTTTTGGACAATGTTTCATGTCTATATTTTTTATCCTAAATAATTTCTACAAATATAATAATATGCAATGTGCTGATGATTGTTACTCTCTTATTAGCTGGTTGTGAAATTGGACCCATATCTTTCACCATGTACTAAGTTAAAATCTAAATGGATTAAAGATCTCAACATTAAAACAGAAACATTAAACCTGCTGGAAGATAGAGTAGATAAAACTCTTGAAGACATTGGTGTAGGCAAAGAATTTATGAATAAAAGCCAGGTTGCACAGGAACTATCGCAAAGAATCCACAAATGGGATCTCATCCTACTGAAAAGCTTTTGCACAGCAGGAGAAACACCAACAATGTGAACAGACTACCCACAATCTGGGAGAAAATGTTTGCCAGCTGTCCCCCAAGTAAAGGATTAATACCGAGAACATATAAAGAACTTTAAAAAATTAGTCTTCCAAGATTTAAAGACCCAATCCAAAAATGGGTGCCTGAGATGAACACACACTTCTCAGATAAAGAAGTACAAACAGCAAATAAATACGTGAAAAAATGTTCAACAGCACTGGCCATTCAAGAGATGCAAATGAAAGCAACACTGAGATTCCACCTCACCCCAGAAAGAATGGCTAGTATTAAGAAGTTGTCTCAGTTAGTTTTCACTCGTTGCAGAGACAAAATACCTGACACCCAAAATTGGGGAAGGAAAGGTTTATTTCTTACAGTTTCTCAGGAGTTTCACTCCATACTTAGTTGGATCCAAGGCAGCATGGCATGGCGGGGCTGCTGTTCATGGCGGCCACAACTGCAAGGCGCACTGGCAAGAGAGAGGGCAGAAGCGCGGAAGCGAGCAAGAGGAAGACCCGCCTCATTTACCCTGTATGTCAGCTCCACCCCTGGGTGGGTGCAGCACTCACATTGCCAATCCCAGCACCAGACTCAGCCCCATCAAAAGTATATGAGGACTTGGGGGTACATAGTATATCACCCAATACAGAAGTCAACCCATAACAAATGCTGGAGGAGCTGTGGACAAAAAGAAACCCTTCTCCACTGTTGGTGGGAATGTAGGCTGGTGCAACCACTGTGGAAGTCAGTGTGGAGATTCCTCAAAAAGCTAGGATTGGAGGTCCCATTTGATCCAGCTATTCCCCTTCTGGGTATCTTCCCGAAAGAATTAAAACATCCTACCACAGTGATATATGTGCACCTATATTTATAGTTGCCCATTTCATAATAGCTAGATCTTGGAAACAACCTAAATGCCCCTCAACTGAGGAATGGATAAACAAGATGTGGTATTTCTATATAATGGAATACTACTCAGCTATAAAGAACGATAAACTAGACATTTTCACTCTTAAATGGATGAGTACTGAAAATATGCTTCTCAGTGAACTAAATAGGTCACACATATGTAACCATCACATTGTTGCACTTGTGTGACAAATTGAAAGAAAATCTATGTATATATAAAACTAGTTACAATAAAGGAAAAGAATTTTGAGCAAAAAGTAGTTTTCACAGGATCATCTCCAGATTTCACTTTTAATGTGAAATGTTTATTTGAAAATAATAGAGCAGTCATAACAAAAAAATGATAGTCATATAGCTGGTTTCTCTTGACTCCCTGAGGTGAAAGATTTGTACTAATAATTTTCTGGACAATGTTTCATGTCTATATCTTATACTCTAAACAACTACTGTGAATATAACAGTGTGCAATGTGCTGATTATTGTTACTATCCTATTGGCTTGCCGTGAAATTGTTTTACTTTAATTTCTTACTTTTCTTCTGTTTAAAATAAAAAATAAAATTAAAAAAAAGAAAAGAAACTTCTTCCAGATCCTTGAGGTTAATGTTGTTTGTTTGTTTGTTTGTTTGTTTTTGAGACAGGGCCTCACTGTTGCCCAAGCTGGCTTTGAACTCCTGGGTTCAAGTGATTCTCCTGCCTCAGTCTCCCAAGTAGCAGGGACAACAGATGCACACTGCTACACCTAGTACAATGGCTTCATGTTCCCTTTACCCCTTCTGAGACATCTGACCTACACTTACAGCTTTTGTGAACACTTATAGCCAGTCGATCCAGGTGTCCATGGAATAAAACAGTGCCTTACCTCAGAAGTCACTGTTTTCTACTCAATCACATGACCTTCCTCCCCAGTCCTGGATTTAGCACTGCAGTGAGTTTTGTCTTTATCATTCTTTTGCTTTCTCCATGAGTTCTACTACCTATATGCTTATCCCTAAATAATACATTGTTTTCATTTTGATTGTTTTTTGCCTTTGGATAAGCAAAATTATACTTTATATATTATGGCACTTACTTTTCTCAACATTTTTTGAGGTATAGATGCTGTACCTGTGGCTCATTTATTTTCCTCTATGTGTAGTCCATTGAATATATATGCAACAATTTATTCATTATTTTTTTCATGCTTTTTTTTTCAAATCCATTTTATTTCAAGAGAAAAAAAAAAGAAAGAAAAAACTAAAACAAAATTTCAAAACACGTCCATCAGGGGGCAACAATGGTACATACATTGCACATTGTCATCCCTAAATCATTCACCCAGAGTACATCTGCTTACAATTGTCGGAACAATACCAGCACTCATCTTTCTCTTTGTTGAACTCAGAGAAATCAGTAGTATAACTATCTTAACTTATTCGTTCTATTATTGATGAACACTAGGTTGTTTCAGATTTTTGCTGTGACAAACAATACCACCCTAACATTCTTTGTCTTTTTTCCCCCTGTACTGGGGATTGACCCCAGGTCCTTCACACTGAGTTATATCATCAGCTCTTTTTTTACTTTTTATTTTCTGAGACAGTCTCACAGAACTGCCCAAACTGGGTTTACATTTGCAGTCCTCCTGCCAATACACCCAGCTCCAAAGTGATTGCCTTTGGCTGGGCATGGTGGCACACACTTCTAATCCTAGCTTTTTTGAGGCTGAGGCAGGAGGCTCACTTCAAGTTCAAAGCCAGCCAGGGGCTACATAGTGAGTTCAAGGCCAACCTGCACTACATAACAAGAATCTGTCTCAAAAAAAAAAAAAAAAAAAAAAAAAAAAAAAAAAAACCGTGGGTAAAAATTCTTATACTGGGCTGGGAATATAGCTCCGCAGAACACTACATACATACCTGGCAAGCATGAGGTCCTGAGTTTGATTTTTGGTACCAAAAAAAAATTCTTATACTATTCCCTTTCTAGCCATTCCTATTTTTTTCAGAGCCTTCACACTAAACTGCATCCCAGCCCCTTTAAATGTATTTTTTTAATGTATTTATGTATTTATTTTTTAAATAAGATTTCACTACATTGTTAAATTGCCCAGGTTGGACTTGAATTTGCAATCCTCCTGCCTCAGCCTTTCAGAGTATTGGGATTACAAGCAGACACCCACTGCACCCAGCTACCAAATTTTTATTTTACACCAGTATGGCAAGCAGGAAATGATATCTCATTGTGGTTTTAATTTGCATTTCTTTTACTACTAATGAGGTAGAGTGTGCTCTGGTGTCTCTTCAGATTGTCTGAATCTTTTGCCTTTTCCTAATGAGGTCGAGCATCTATTCATGTTGTGATCCATGTGGGCTTCTCTCTCTGTAAAAGTTTCAGTTCCATTCAAGTTTTTGCCCATTTAAAAATAATAGGAATTCTTTACATCATCTCCAAACAATTTCTTGCTAATTATATGTGTTGCAAATATCTACTCAAGGTTTGGAGTTTATTTTCTCACCCTCCCTATGTTGTTTTTCAGTGACTAAAATTTCTTAGCATAAAGGGCCAGGGATTGAGCTCTGTGTACCAAAAATTCTTAGCGCAAGAGCCGGGCTCAATGACACACTGCTATAATCCCACTACTCAGGAGGATGGCAAGTTCCAGACCAACCTGGGCAATGCGGTGAGACATTGTCTCTAGAAAATAAATAAGTAAATTTTTACTTTAATTGTAACCAAATTTAATCAATCCTTTCCTGTTAAAATAGTTGAATTACGCCTTTAATCCCAGCACTCAAGAGGCTGATGGAGCGTTGTGAGTTCGAGGCTGGCTTGGGCTACACCATGAGCACAAGGCCGACCTGAGTTACATAGTGCAACCCTGCCTCAAAAAACTAGGGCCGGGAGTTTGGCTCAGTGGCTTAAGCGCCTATCTGGCAGGTGCGAGGTTGTGAGTTTTATCCCCGGTGCCACAAAAAAAAAAAAAAGTTGAATTAGTATGAGTTTTTAATCTTCTATTAGAAAGTCTCTGTATTCCGAGGTCATAAAGAATGTCCTGGGCCAGGTATATAACTCAGCAGCCCTGGCAACCACGAGGTTGTGAGTTCAATCCCCAGTACAAAAAAAAATCAAAAAAAAAACCATATATATATATATATATATATATATATATATATATAGTCCCCCATACTTTATAATTTGAATACATACATGACGTGAGGTAGAAATTTTTTTTCTGAAATTTTTTTTTGTAGAAATTCTATCATAGTTTTTTTCCTCCTATGGATAAACAATTGTCCTTGTACCAGTCCCTATAGTGCCATCTCTATGTCCGTGAATCCTCTGCTCTATTTCTGCACACTCTGTTTTGATGCACTGACCTACACCAACCCTGCACAGCATTTTTACCACTAAACTGACTTTGCACTTTTGTCAAAAGTTAATTTAATACATACATTTTGGTGTACTTTCAAGTTCTGTATTTTGTTCCATTGACCTATATGTATGTCCGTCTATCCATTTGCCAATGACACACGGTCTTAAATACCATAGCTATGTAATACATCTTGAAATCAGATATGCTAATTCCTCCTACTTTATTATTTTATTTTCAGAATGGTTCACATCTACAAAAGAGTTTTGCAGGAACTTTGGTAAGCATTGCATTAAACATATGGCAGACGAATGTAATGATGCACACCTATAATCCTAGCACTTGGAAGGCTGAGGCAGGAGGATTGCCATGAGTTTGAAACCAGCTTGAGCTGCATAGTAAGTTCAAGACCACCTTAAACTTCATAGCAAGACCTTGTCTCAAAAATAAAAAGTATGTCAGGGGGCCAGGAATATAGCTTAGCAGCGCAGCACCTGCCTGGCAAGCACAAGGTCCTGAGTTCAATTCCCAGTACCAAAAAATCAAAAGGTATGTCAATTTGGGGAGAATTAATCATTTTGCTATGTTGATTCCTCCAATCTACAAATAGTATGTTTCTCCATTAATTTAGCTCTTCCTCGATTACCACCATTAGCATTCTGTAGTTTTCAGCATACAAATCTGTATTAGCTTTCCCAGTTGGAGGAGAGGTTGGCTCACAGGTTTAGGAGATTCAGTTCATGGTTGGTTGGCTCTAAGACAGAAATACCACGGCAGAAGCACATGCTGGAGCAAAGCTGCTCAGTTCATGGTGGCTTGGAAGCAAAGCAGGTAAACAGTGCCACAGAGACAACGGGCAAGGGACCACACAGCACCCAAAGCCACACCTACCCAGGAATATGCTATTGCTCATCTGTTAGGTATTTCTTAATTTGATGAAGATGACATATGAGGATTAATGGTCACAAAACCCTGTACATGTTTTGTTGGATTCACACCTATCTTTCTCCCCCTTCCCCATTTCTCCACCTTCCTTCTTTTCTAGTCTCCCTCTTCTTGTGATTATGAGTGGTATTTTTACTTTTATTTTTCACTGGTGTCCATGTGTTCATTGCTAATACATTGAAATACAATTGATTTCTGTGTCTCTTGTATGCTGCTAACAGATTATTCTTTTTTTTTTTTTTTTTTTTTTTTTTTTTTTTTGCGGCACCGGGGATTGAACTCACAGCCTTGCGCCTGCCAGGGCAGGCGCTTAAGCCACTGAGCCAAACTCCCGGCCCTGGTATTTTTTGAGGCAGGGTCGCACTATGTAGCTCAGGCCGGCCTTGCACTCGCGTTGTAGCCCAAGCCGGCCTCGAACTCACAACGCTCCTCCTACCTCAGCCTCCCAAGTGCTGGGATTAAAGGCGTGCGCCACCACGCCCGGCTAACAGATTATTCTTGCTGAACTCACTTTTCTAGTAATTTGGTTTGTCTGTCTGTTTGATTAATTTTGTTTTTTATAGCTGTTTTGGATTTCCTATGTAGCCAGTTATGTTACTCAAAACAGAGGTGGGTTTTTTCCCCATTCTTACCTGTGTGTCTTTTATTTTCTTTCCTTATCTTATTGTGTTGAGTAGAAGCTCTTTTTTTTTTAACACTATGTTGAATAAAAATGATGAGAGCAAGTAGGGTGTAGTGGCTTGCCCCTGTAGTCCCAGCTACTAAGGAGGCTGAGGCAGGAGGATTGCTTGACCCCAAGAGTTTGAGACCAGTCTGGGCAAGAGAGCAAGACCCTGTCTCAAAAAAAAAAAAAAAAAAAAACTACCAGAATTATGAGAGCAGACATCCTTGTCTTCTGATCTTAGGAGAAAAGTATTCAGTCTTTCACCACTTAGTATGTTAGACGTAGTTGTTACAGGGACTCTACCAATTTGAGAGAGTGCCCTTCTATTCCTATTTTTTCCTTTTTTTTTTTTTTTTTTTTTACCTTTTTTGAGACAGACTCTCACTATGTAGTTCAAGGTAACCTTGAACTCACTATGTAGTGCCAGCTGGCCTTAATCTCATTGGTAATTCCTCCTGCCTCAGCCTCCCAAGTGCTGGGATTACAAGCCTGCACTACCACGCATGGCAATTCCTATTTTTCCGAGTACTGTTTTTAACTCTTGAACAAATACTGAATTGTTACATACTTTGTTAAAGTTTATTAGTACATGTTTGCTGTACATAATGATTGCCTTCATTATGGAGAGTTGGTACATGTACATAACACATCTTAATATTTTTAACTTCCCCTTCCACTCACTTCTCTCCCCTTACCTCCATTTCTAGTTCCCCTTCCCATTTGCAGAGCATTGGTCTCCCTATCTCATAATATCTATCTTAAAATTATTTATGTTTTGGGCTCCTCATATAAAAGAAATCATACAATTGTATGTCTGCTTTATTTTACTTAACATTATCATATTGAGGTACATCCACTTTCCTGCAAATGACTTGAACCTAAGGCTACATCCTCAGCCTATTTATTCATTCTTTTTTTTTTTTTTTTTTTTTTTTTTTTGGTACTGGGGATCAAACTCACAACTTGCGCCTGCCAGGCAGGCACTTTGGCCACTGAGCCAAGCTCCCAGCCCTCATTCATTCAGTTTTGAGACAGCATGTTACGAATTAAAAACTGGTGGTCAACTTAACATCAGCTGAATTACATCAGCATAGTGTTGAGTACAGATGGCCCACCTGAGGAAAGTTACCAGCATAAATAGAGACGCTGTGAAGAAGAGCGAGGCGTTGTGGGTTCTTTCAAGAGGTACTGTTTCGAGCTGAAGGTTCTCCTGGAGGTGCTTGTCATGCTGGCTTAGTATGGATTTGGCCATTATCATCAGAGGAGCTCAGGACCTCATCAATGAGAGTGGCTGTGGTTCACCTTGGGGGAGCTCTGCTCCTCACATTGTGCATCACTTCCTGGCCCCGGAGGGGAAGATGTGTGCTGGAGAAGCTTGTCACGCTGGCTTCCTGACCTGTAATTCAACTGTTCTCATCGTCGGAGGAGCGCGGGACCTCATTGCCACTGAGGATGGCTGTGGTGCTCTTTAGGGCAGCCTGCTGCAACCCACGTGGCTCCTGAGGTTCTTGGGGTGAAGGATCACCAGAGGATGAGAAAAATAAAGAAAGAGACAAAGCTGGGGCCAGGTGGAGCCCTTACTCCTTTGATGGGAGGAAAGGTACTACTCAACCAATGCTGCTGTTTATATATATACTGGGAAGGATGATATCAATTTCAGCCCCTCTGCCTAGCATCCCAGGCCTGGATTGTTTAGGAGCCTTCTGTTTTTCTGGGCTGTAGCAACTTTTTCACGTGGTTGACCCAAGTGCTCTTTGTTACTTTGGTAAGGTCATGTCTGGGTCATTTTCCAGCTTCAATGGCTCCCAACAGTAGCCCCGCTCCTTATATTGAGCATGACTTCTTGGCTCCCATGTAGAACCCTCAACCCACTGCACAGCTCCTTCACCCTGCTGGCATAGACTTTCTAGTGCCACCGCTGACCTTTGGCCTTCCCGGCACAGAACGGTAAAATAGACTGGCATGAGTCCTTATTGTGGGCTCTTAGATTTCCAGTTGGATTTGTGAGAGGCATTGTCATGTGCTTTGGGTCTTTAGCTGAACTCCTGCAGGACATTGCTGTGGGATCCAGGCCATTGCCTAAATATCCTGGATCTCAGTGTTGTGGACAGACTTTCCTGCACTTTCCTGTGTTTAACTCTGGGTGACCATCATAAAATAGTACTACAAATTCTGTGTCCTGTATGCAGTTGTTCTCCCTGTAACCTCTAACTACAAACACAGCATCAAACTAAATTGCACAGGCTGGGTTTGAACTTGCAATCCTACTTCCTCCAGCCTCCCAGAGTGCTAGGGTTATAGGAGTGCATTACCACACCTGGCTGCAATTCTTTTTATTATTGCTTAATTCTATTTGCTGATACTTTATTAAGGATTTTTACTTGTATATTCATGGGGGATATTAGCCTAAAGTTTTCTTTCTTGTACTGGTTCTGTCATGTTTTAGTATCCTACTTTAAATCTTTGGTAGATGACTGGGTATTGTGATTGGAGTTTACAAAGGAATAGATTTAATATAAGACTTATAATTTATTGGGTTACTTTCTAATATTCATCCAAAGAATCAAATGCAAAAGAGTGCCAGAGATCTGCCCACACAATAGAGATCCAAAGAATCTCTGAGAAAAGCTGAGGGCCAGATCCCACAGCAATGGCTGAAGACCAAGAGCCCGTGGCAATGCCCACTGCGAGTCCAGCTGGAGCCCTACAGCCTATGACAATGTCTCATGTAAGTCTATATCAAGGATCTGTGCTGGGAAGGCCCAAAGATCAGTGGTGTAAGCTAGAAAGGCTGCGTCAGCAGGCTTAAGGATCTCTGCCAGCAGGCCAAGGGATTGGCACTGGAGCCAGGAAGCAATGCTCAAAATAAGGACCAGACATCCCCTGAGGAGAACTGCAGCCATCCTCAGTGACTGCAAGGACCTGAGCTGAGTTCCTATCAGGAAAACCTGTGTGATAAGCTTCTCCAGGAGAATCAACAGCACACCATCTTCCCCTCTTTTATGCTGTTGGCAGCAATCTTTAGGTGGGCCTTACACACCCAGAACCACATTGATTCATTTCAGCTGGGTGTTCCAAATTGACCATCAGTTAATCCACTACACTGGGCACCTATAATCCCACTACACCTATAATCCCAGTCACTTGAAAAACTGAAGTAAAAGGACTACAAGTCAAGGCCAGCCTGAGCAATTTCATGAGATTCTATCTCAACGGCAGGGAAGGGCATATAACTTGGTAGTAAAGCACTTGCCTATCATACACAGGGCCCTGGGTTCAAATACCCAGTACTAAAAATAGCAAAAGACAAATCTTTAATAAAATTCCCCAGTGAAACTATCTAGGTTTAGACATTTCTTTCTTAAGAGTTTTAAATTACAAAGTCAGTTTTCCTAATAATTATAGGGCTACTCAAATTATTTTTTTCACAGTGAGCGAGTTGTGATAGTTTATGTTTTTCAAGGTGTGGTCCATCTTATTGAAGCTGTTGCTGTTGTTGCTGTTAGTGGGGCACTCCAACACTGAGCTACATCTGCAGTGCAGTTTATTTACTTATTTATTTTTTATTTTTGAGACGAGTTCTTGCTATTTAATTCAGGCTGAACTTGAACTCACTATGTAGCTCAGGCTGGCCTTGAACTGGTGATGGTTCCCCTGCCTCAGCCTCCTGAGTGCTGGGATTACAGGCCTGTGCTACCACATCCAGCCCTTCATTTTTTTATTTTGAGACAGCATCTTGCTGAATTCTCTAGGCTGGCCTCAAACTTGCAGTCCTCCCAACTCAGTTGGCCAAGTAGCTGGGATCACAGGAACACACCACCATTCCCAGCTGAAGCTGTCAAATTTATGTGTATAGAATAGTTTGTGTTGTTCACTTACGGTTTGGATGTCTTTGTTAATCTTCCTAGAGGCTAGCCAATTTTTGTCAATTTTTTGCAAAGAACTGGCTTTTTTTTTTTTTTTTCTTGAGACAGTCTCACTATTTCAGGATAGACTTAATTTACTACGTCGTCCATGTTGGCCTCAAACTTGAAGCAATCTTCCTGTCTCAGCCTCCCAGGTGCTGAAATTACAGGCATGTGTCACCATGCATGTTTTAACACAAACTTTAATATGTGTAGTTCCATTTTCATTCAGTTCAATGTATTCCACTTCCCTTGAGATGTCATCTTTAATCTATGGACTATTTAGATGTGATTATGTAATCCCATGTTTTGGAGCTATTTTCCATTATCTTTCTGTCAATGATTTCAGTTTAATCACATAATGGTCATGGAAAACATTCTGTACGATTTAAAATATTTTCAATTTGTTGAAATCTGTTTTATGACCCAGGATGTGGTTGCTCCTGGTGTATGTTTTTTGAGCATGTGGAACAAATGTGTATTCTGCTGTGGTCAAGTAGAATCAAGAAGCTGGGTGTGGTGGCCCATGCCTTTAATCCCCACACTCCGAGAGGCTGAGGCAGGAGGATCATTATGAGTTCGAGACCAGCCTGGGCTACAAAGTGAGTTCAAGGCCAGCCCTAACTGCATAGTGAGACCCTGCCTCAAAAAAGAGGGCCCAGCCTGGCGTGATGGCACATGCCTTTAATCCCAGCACTCGGGAGGCTGAGGTAGGAGGAGCATTGTGAGTTTGAGGCCCGCTTGGGCTACAATGGGAGGGCAAGTCTGGCCTGAGCTACATAGTGCGACCCTCCCTCAAAAAACTAGGGCTGAGAGTTTGGCTCAGTGGCGTAAGTGCCTGTCTGGCAGACGCGAGGCTGTGAGTTCAATCCCCGGTGCCGCAAAAAAAAAAAAAAAAAAAGAGGGCCAGGGATTTAGCTCAATGGCGCTGAGGTTGTGAGTTCAATCCCCAGCACCAAAAAAAAAAAAAAAAAAAAAAATAGTAGAATCAAGTAGATGTCAATTAGATACTGTTGGTTAATGGCGTTGTTGGGTTCTATAGCCTTGCTAATTTTCTGACTGGTTGGTCTATCAGGTAATAGAAGGGATGCTGAGTCTCCAACTATAACTGTGGATTTATTTATTTCTCTTTTTCAGTCTATCAGCTTTTGTGTCACATGTTTTGCAACTCTGTTGTTTCATGTGTAGACATTTGGGATTACAGTGACTTCTTGGAGGATTAACACTTAGATTGTTACATTGGAGAGGAAAGGAGAGAAACACCAGCGAGAGAGATGTCTCCTTAGTGTCAGGTAGGGGTACAAGTCCAGGATCCCTATATGGTTTGGGAGGTGGGAATAATCAATTGTTTTTTCTTTAAGGGAATGATGATTGAACCCAGGGTTTCACGCTTGCTAGGCAAGCTCTCCACCACTGAGTTTCATCCCCAGCCCTATTTTATTTTATTATTTTATTTTGATTTTTATTTAATTAAGACTGTTTCTCACTAAGTTGCCCAGGCTGGCCTAGAATTTCCTATCCTCCTGCTTCAGCCTCCCAAGTAGCTGCAATTACAAACGTGTGTCACTGTTCCAGGCTTAATTTTCTTTTTATTTTTTTTATTTATTATTTATCTATTTATTTATTTATTTTTTGTGGCACTAGGGATCAAACTCACAGCCTCACACCTGCCTGACAGGCGCTTAAGCCACTGAGCCAAACTCCCAGCCCTAGTTTTTTGAGGCAGGGTCGCACTATGTAGCACAGGCCGGCCTTGCAGTCACGTGGTAGCCCAAACCGGCCTCGAACTCACAACGCTCCACCTACCTCAGCCTCCCGAGTGCTGGGATTAAAGGTGTGCGCCACCACGCCCGGCTTAATTTTCTTTTTAAATTTACTGTCAGGTGGATAAAAATTTTGAAGTATGATCTACACTCTGTTGATGAGGTTATGGGGAAACAGGCCCATTATACATTGCATTTAGAAAGCTTTCATCAACAACTCTCTGATAATAGCTAACGATATTACAAGTTCACATACCCTTTGGAGTAGTCCCAGTTCTGGGAATTTATTCCAAAGATGTACACAAACATGACTGAAAAGATGTTAAAAATCAAAGATTGGAAACACTGCAATTGCCCTTCAGTAGAAAACTTGTGAAGGAAATAATGGTCCAGCTCACACCACGGAATACTGAGACAGCCATTTAAAAACAAAAACAAAGATGTTTATTAGTACGGATTTTCAAGATACAACGTTACACGAAGGAGAGGAAAACAAAAGCAACGTGCAGAGCAGCGTGCCTGTTGTGCTATGTGTATAAAAAGAAAAAAGAAAACAGGTTTTGCCTATTTATTCAAAATCCGCGTATCAGGATGGATACGGGAAGATCTGCCAACAGTGGGCGGAGAGCGGGGTAGGCATCTGCTCTGCTGACAGAGGCAGAGGAGAAATAACTGCCGGTGCCCAAGCCCAGGCGCCAGCGGCAGGCAGAGGCGCACGGGCCCCTCCCAACCTCCGCACCTGCCCCGTCCCTGTCTGCGTGCCATTGGCCGCTGGGCCCTCCCGGCCTCCAGGCCGCCCAGTCCGGGTAGCTACCCGCGGTCCTGCGTCTCTGGAGCAGTCACTGAGAAGGTGCGCGACTCAGGGCTGGGGTCGGGGCGCTGAGGACGCCGCCCCTGGGGGTGGAGCGGGCGCGTGCAGTACTGGGGGAGCCCCTCCTGCCTTACTGCTGCGGCCCTTCCAGGTTTATCCCCCACCACACCCCCTCCGCCCCCAGGCCTCCTGGAGATTTAGAAAACGCCCTGAGGGTTCGCTGGGTGGGAGTATAGAGGGGGCGACTTGTTATGATCAAGAACAAGAATCCCACCGGGCATGGTGGCGCACGCCTGTAATCCCAGCACTGAGGAGGCTGAGGCAGGAGGATTGTTGTGAGTTGGAGACCAGCCTGGGCTACAAAGTAAGTTCAAGGCCAGCCTGAACTGCACAGTGAGACCCTGCCTCAAAAAATAGGGCCGGGGCGGGCATGGTGACGGATACCTTTAATCCCAGCACTCTGGAGGCTGAGGTAGAAGGAACGTTGTGAGTTCGAGGCCGGCTTGGGCTACAGCGCAAGCGCAAGGGCGGTCTGAGCTACATAGTGCGACCCTGCCTCAAAAGCCTAGGGCCGGGAGTTTGGCCCAGTGGCTTAAGCGCCGGTCTGGCAGACGCAAGTTTGTGAGTTCGATCCCTGGCACCAAAAAAAAAAAAAAGAGAGAGAGAGAGAATCCCCCTCCCCTACATCCTTTTCTTCCAGTGGTGGTGTGTCATGAGGGGGCAGTCAAGTCCCAGGAGCCACCCGCACCCACTCCAACACACCTTTCCCTTGGCGGGGCCCTCAGGACTCATCCTTCACAAAGCTGTGTTGTCTCTGGCCGCGAGCCCTCTCGGAGCTTGTCTTTCCACTGTAAAATGGGCGCTTGTATTAGGACAAGCATCTGAATACAGTACTCGGATGTGTTCGGAATGAGCTGTGATTTCATCATGAGTGTGACCATGTGGCCCACTGCTTCCAGGAGGGTAAGGACCGAGTCTGACCTGGCCACCTGCCGTATCCCCAATGTCCAGCTCTGTTTCTGGCACAGAGAAGATTCCCAGTATTTTGGGGAATGAATGAATGTTCCCAGATGTCTTCCCGGAGCTCTTGGCTTCTGTCCACAGTCACCTTGGGGAATGGGGCTGGGTGGCTGCATGGGTCATTTGCCATTCGAGGTTGCTGGGTTTCCGCAATCCTTTTATTGTAGCATTTGCTAAGAGCTTAATTCAGGGACTCTAGGAATCGAAGAGTCGGGGTTCCTGCTGCTCTCCACACACGTGCTCTGAGAACTAACAGGCGAACAGGCGTCCTGGCCCAATCTTACAGTGCACTGGGCGTGGTGGCCTCGGGGTGGGGCAGGTCCCCGAAGCCAGCTGGGAGGAAAGAGCTCAGCAGACAAAAAGAGAGGGGGTGGCTTCTAGCAAGGGGATTTAAGAGCCCCCTCCCCAGCCACTGCCCCTCTGCCTGTCTCCCTTTGCTGACTGATAGCACCCCAGTGCCGCGGGCCTCTCAGATCAGCCTTTGTCAGGCTGGAGTAGCCTTTACCTCACTCTGCCAGGCGAGGGCACTCTGCCCCAACTTTTGGCTTCAACCCGTGCGGTCCAAACCCCACCCTCCTGCAGGGCGGGTTTTGAACGACTGATTCGTAAACCTCCCAGCTGCTGTAGCAGGCAGGCCCTACAGTTAATGGCTCCATCTCAAAAACGTGAAGGCTCAGGGAAGTTTAATGACTCTTGCTAGTGAGTTGTCTTTGATTTATTTTAGAGGGTCTTAGCGCAGGAAAGCCTCTGCTGTGGACGTTGGTAGTGACAACTGAGTTTAATACTAGTTGACAGTTAATGAGTTAACTTTCTTTGGTTTCCACAATTCTAAACTCTTTAATCTCCAGGTAGATTCTGCAGTGATACCCACTTTAGAGATGAAAACCTCAGGCTTTAGTGGTTGATTTGCCTACAGAGAGAAAGCACCAACGCTGTTTGACTCCAGAGGCCCTGCTGGTTTCATCCTGCTTACTACCCCTATTCCACACACGCACGCACCTTCATTAGAGAGGGCCAGGTGCAGAGGTGCGAAAGGGTGTGAAGCAAAGCCCCTGCCCAGGATATTCATTTAGTGAGCGTGTGTGTCTTTGCACACAAATGCATTCACACAAACCATCTCACACACTCGCCATCATGCACAAATGCAATATTCACTAGCACACTACAAAAACATTCAATCCCAGCATTGAAGCAGAATTACTGTGAGTTCGAGGCCAGCCTGGGCTACATAGTGTGTTCAGGACCAGCCTGAATTACACAGCAAGACCCTGTCTCAAAAACCCAAAACAAAATTTTTAAAAATTTAAAATAAAAAAACCCACTTATTTATAGACGTTCGCATGCTCTCACACATTCATATAATTTCGAACACTCATCCTTATGTACACTGTGAGGTTAGACAAGAATGAACCCCTTAACGTTGGCCTTAACCAGGCTTGATGGTGCACACCTGTAATCCCAGCACTTGGGAGGCTGAGGCTGGAGGATCGTTGTGAGTTCGAGACCAGCCTGGGCTATGAAGTGAGCTCAAGGCCGGCCTGAACTGCATAGTGAGACCCTATGTCAAAAAACAAAAACAAAAACAAAAAAAATTGGCCTGTACTTTAACTTCCAGGGTTCTGGGGCCTGAGGTTCAACCAGTGAGCTGTGAGCTGTTTGTGACACCCTCCTATCCTCTGTCTTTCCAATCATCGTACAAACAATCGTCAGATCAGAAAAGGCCACTGGAGAACACAGATTGTTACACACACCTAAGTTAGGTAGAAATAGTATAGGCAGTCCGATAGGGCTGGACCTTGGAAGGAGCCAGTTCAGAAGACCAGATACCTTGCAACTGTGAGGGAGACAGACACCACTGCTGAGGGCCAGACCTCAAGACAAAAGATGAAAGGAATGCACCCACATACTCCCCCTAAGGATAAACAACAGTGATTGACATTCTTTTTTTTTTTTTTTTTTGCAGTACTGGGGCTCAAACTCACAAGCTCATGCCTGCCAGGCAGGCACTGAAGCCACTGAACCAAACTCCCAGCCCTGTTTTTTTTTGAGGCAGGGTCGCACTATGTAGCTCAGGCCGGCCTTACTCATGTTGTAGCCCAAACTGGCCTTGAACTCACAACACTCCACCTACCTCAGCCTCCAGAGTGCTGGGATCAAAGGCATGACCACCACGCCTGGCTATGATTGACATTCTAAATAGGTATTCATCACTTTGGGAAAACCAGGAAAAGTCACTGACCCACCCCCTCCAGGAAAAGCCCTTGTTCTGTTTCATGCGTGCTTGCTTCCCCATTTGATCCCAACTTAATCAAAAATATTACCTGAACAATTATGTTCATAATCTTATTGGATGACCATAGTTTTGTCCCACCTCATGCCCACCTTGTGATTTCCAATTTTTCCCTACTGTGAATCAGCCTCACCTCATGATTTTGCTTTATAAAATTCCCTGGAAAAGGCAGGGTCATTGGCAACCCACTTGGTTTGTTTATTTTTTGAGACAGGGTCTTGCTATGTAGCCCAGGCTGACCTTGAACTCACTGCAATCCTCCTGCCTGAGGCTTCCAAGTGCTGGGATTACAGGTGTGCACCTCCTTGCCCACCTTTAGCAACCCACTTAGGTCCCCAATCTGTCTGTCTCTCTCTCAGACGGAAGCTTTCTTTCTCCCAATAAATATATTCAGCTCTTAACCTCCATTGTCTGTAGAATTCATTCTTTGATTTTAGAGGGCACAAACTCTTGTGGAAAATCTAGCAGGTTGGAAGTTTTTTTACCCTGTATCAAGATGATTCAGACAGGGCCCCTACCCTCAAGGAATGTCCTTATGAGTGGGAGAGAAAGACTCATCAACTACCACGCAGGCAATCAGTGCCCCAGCAGAGTGTTGGTGGTCAAAGGGAACAACTCACTAACCCTGGGCCCCCCTCGAAGAAGAGGTGCCTACCTTGTTCTTCAGAATGAGCCAGGCAGGGGCATATTGACACATGTCTGTAAATCTGCTACTTAGGAGTCTGAGACAGGAGGATCACAAGTTCAAACCCAGCGTGCACAACTTAGCAATATCCTGTTGAAAAATAAAATTTAAAAAAGGCTCCAGCTGGGAGTTTGGCTCAGTGGCTTAAGTGCCTGTCTGGCAGGTGTGAGGCTATGAGTTCAATCCCCAGTGCCACAAAAACAAAAAACAACAACAACAAAAAAACCTACCCTTTTCTAAAAAAGGCTCCGAATGTAATTCAGTGGTAGTGATAGAGGTAGCATGCACAAGGCCTTGAACTCAATCCCCAATACTGCTAACAAAGAAAGGAAGGCTGGGAGAAAGGAAGAAAGAGAAAAAGGGATGAGAAGGAGGGAGGGAGGAAGCAAAGAGGGTAGTGAACAGAACAAAAAAGGAAAAAAAAATAAAAAGAGCTGGGGAAACAAGCAGAGAGAAAACTGCTTGGGTATGAGGACCACACTTTTAAAGTCATGACAGTGAAAACATGGAGGGGGAAAAATAACACCTCACATCAAAACGTTTCAAACCCTAAACTATTTTATTTAGCCCCCTGCACAATACTAGGGAATAAACATCATTACTAGCTGCATTTTGTAGGTGGGAAAACTGAGGCTTAGGAAGATTGCATTGGTTGGTTGCAGAGTTAGGATCTGAACCTGGTTCTGCCTGGCTCCAGGTGTCTTCTGGGAACCCTCATTCCCTCCCTCTCTCTCCACCTGGCAACGGTGTGCCAACAGGTGCACCGACATACTGTCACCCTACAGACAACCTCCAAAACTCACCTAAGCACTTTTATTCAGTGTCATCAGGAAAAGGCTTGCTGTGTTTTTTGTTTGTTTGTTTGGTACCAGGGATCAAACTCACAACCTTGTGCCTGCCAGGCAGGCGCTTAAGTCACTGAGCCAAACTCCCGGCCCTATTTTTTGAGACAAGGTCTCACTATGCAGTTCAGGCCAGATTTGAACTCACTTTGTAGACCAGGCTGGTCTTGAACTCACAACAATCCTCCTGCCTCAGCCTCCCGAGTGCTGGGATTAAAGACATGTGCCACCACGCCCAGCTTGCTCTGTTTTAAACCATCAGTTTTGTGGTACTTCGTTCCAACAACCTTAAGAATCTGATACAGATTTTTTGGAAAAAGGGGGAAGAAAATAGAGGAGGTAGGCAAGGAGGACACTTGGTGGTGACCAGAGTGACTTGGTTTCCTTCGTCCCCCTTGGGGAGAACGCTGCTGTGAGAGGTGCTCAGGCAGTCATCCCAACCGCTGCCCCAGAGACTGCAGGGCCTCCCTAAGAGTGAATCATCCTGGTCACTGAGCCAAACTCCCAGCCCTGGTTTTTTGAGGCAGGGTCGCACTGTGTAGCTCAGGCCAGCCTTGTGCTCGCATTGTAGCCCAAGCCGGCCTCGAACTCACAATGCTCCTCCTACCTCAGCCTCCCAAGTGCTGGGATTAAAGGCGTGCGCCACCACGCCTGGCTCAAGGCGAGCTACAGTTTGTTCTGCAGCTCTTCTTACTCCAGGTAGATGTGAGCAGGTACCCCAGGGGAGGAGCTCTCAGGACAGTGGAGAGGGTCTCTAGGAAAACAAATCAGCCAGGCCCAAGAGTCGGGGTGCACACCTGATACCCCTTTCATACTCACTGTCTGGGTGGAGAGATCACCCAGCGGGTGAAGCAGTGACAGACAGGGACCCATAGAAACTGGAGGAGGGCTTGAAGTGTGTGTCATCTCAGACAAAAGTGGTGACAGAAGATTGGACACAGTGTCCAACTCTGCTTGTTTTCTTGTTCTCCTTCCCACATTCTCTCCTGTTCAAAGGCATTTGCTAGGTGCCAGTACTTTGTTTTCAGAGAAGGCTGCATAAGACGATCCCCAAAAGGACTTTTTAGGACATTGTATGGTTCTAGTTGCCAACTTGGATTCTAAAATGGAAGCTCTGACAGTAATCCCTTAAACCAGGGAAATGAGCAGAGAGAAAACTGCTTACACTAAGGCACTGGGATGGAAGCTTGTAGTGAGTGGTCAGAGCTGGGAACGTTAATCATCTTACAGAAGAGGAAACTGAGGTTTGGACATACTAAATCATCCATCAGTGGTAAACAAGAGCCTGAGACTTCAAGAGCTCAAAACCATTCAGGGAGATCACTGCCCCAGTGGTCCTTTGCTGTGACTGAGCCCATCATGGGAGCTGTGCCAGACGGTAGGTCCAGGGGGAGGACAGATTGGCGTCTCCTCCCATACTGACCTGAGGCCTAGAGTGGGTAGTTCTCTCCCCTGACATCAGCTATCTATTATTGCCTAACAACCCCCCACCCCACACTCAGTGGCATGAAATACTAGCAATCATTTCTATTATTATCTTTTTTTTTTTTTTGGTACCGGGGATCAAACTCACAACCTTGTGCCTGCCAGGCAGGCACTTATGCCACTGAGCTAAATCCCAGGCCCTATTTTTTGAGACAGGGTCTCACTATGTATGCAGTTAAGGCAGGCCTTGAACTCACTTTGTAGCTCAGGCTGGTCTCAAACTCATAACGATCCTCCTGCCTCAGCCGCTCTATTATTATCTTTGGTTTGAGGGGCTGATTGGGCTTAGCTGGGCAGTTTTCCCTCCACATCTCTCATTTCAGTGCAGTCTGATGGCAGCTGGGCTGGATTCATCATAAAGGCTTCCTCACTTGAGCGTGTGTCCACTGGGATCCCGGCTGGGCCATCAGCAGGAAACCTACACCTTCTACCCGCGGCATGAGGCTTGGGCTTCCCCACACTGTGGTAGCTGAGTGCCAAGGGTGAGTGCCTGACAGAGAGTCAGGCAGAAGCTGTGTCACCTCTTAGGATCCAGCCCTAGGAGTCAAAGGGTGGCACCTTATGATAGACAAATACATAATGAACAATATAATGTCAGCTGATGGTTAGTGCTGTAAGAAATAAAAAAGAAGAGGGTGACTTGGGAGATGGAGATTCCTTAGAGAGGAGGTCAGGAAGGCTTTTCTAGGGGGCAGGGAACTGAGTGCCAATGAATATCTGAGGGGAGACACTCTAGGCAGAAGGAACTGCAAGGAAAAGACCCCTAAGCAGAGAGCGTGGCTGGCACAATCCCAGAGTGGCAGGAAGGCTGCCCAATCACAGTGAGGTCTGCTGAGGCCAGAAGGGAGGGAACTGCATCATAGGGCTGAATGAGACGGAGGCCCATGAGCCTGTGCAGGGAGGACAAATCTCCTACTTCTCCTCTTCCTTCTCTATGGCCCTATGAGTCAGATTCCTAAGGCAGAGGTAGCAAATGACCTTAAAGTGGTGGTTTAAAACAACAGAGATTAATTTTCTCACAGATCTGGAAGTTAGAAGTCCAAGATCAAAGAGTTAGCCGAGCTGTGCTCCTTCCAAAGACTCCAGAGCAGGTTTGTCCCGGCCTCTCCCAGCTTCCTCTGGTTCCAGGGCTTCCCCAGTTTATGGGTGGCTCGGTGTGTCTCTTTAGAAAGGTACTTAGGGTTGGGTTTAGGGTCTACCCAGCTAATCCAGGATGATCTCATCTCAAAATCTTTAACTTGATTAGATTTCTAAAGATCTTTTTTCCAAGTAAGGTCCCAGTTGCAGGTTCTGGGGTTAGGATGTGGATATATCTTTTGGGGAGCCACAATACAGTACATCATTTTTTGTTTGTTTGTTTGTTTTCTTTTTTTGTGGCACCAGGGATTGAACTCGCAACCTTGCGCCTGCCAGACAGGCGCTTAAGCCACTGAGTCAAAATCCCGGCCCTAATTTTTTGAGGTAGGGTCGCACTATGTAGCTCAGGTTGGCCTTGCGCTTGCAAGTACATAATTTTATTAAGATCTAAGGCAAGATGACTCTGGGTTTCAGTTCCACCTTTGGAAAAATGGACAACAGCATAGTCTCAGAGGGATAAAAAAAAATGACTATAAGTTCTTTCATAGTACCCCATACATACTAAGTATGCCATTTAGGATTGTTACTGGGGGAGGGTGTCAGCCTCCCCCAATCAGCCATCTATTAATTTTTTTTAAAACTCGCATTGATAAAGCCTCTAGTAGGCACCACAGGAGTCAAAACTGAAGGAAAAAGGCCCAGTGTTAGTTTTCCCACTTGAGGTTACTTTGATTGGCGAAAGGCATCTGCCTCCCTCACTCTTAATCAGTGAAATACAAACAGAAAACAGTTTAAAAAAAATAATTCCACACCATAAGATTGGCACAAATTGGCAAGTGTTCATTTAGAAGTGGAAAAAACCAAAAAGCCATGGGCTGAGAGATTTCCAATATATCTTACCAAAGACTCATATCCAGAATACACAAAGAATGCCTAAAAAGTCAGTGAGAAAATCCCATAAAAGAACAGAGGAAGAGAGAATGGGCTGAAGTCTTAAACAGACTCTTCACAAGTAGCTTGTCTAAGTGACAGAATTATTTCTTGTTCCTTACAACCCAAATAATCCTGACAGATCCATTCTTCCCATTCATGTTTTAAGGTTCACACTATTCAGTCACTGCTTTGCTATTTCCATCAGCCCCTCCTTCATTCACTGAAGACCCTGGCTCCTGCCTCGCACTCCTCCTCCCTCCCAAGCCTTGTCATCTCTTTGTCATTCCATGAGCTTGGCTCATCCTCCACTCTGACTTCCTGATTCCTTGCTCTCCTGATCATCCACGACCCTCACCTGTACTTCATACCAGGCACTCCTCTGCTAACCACACCCTGGACCTTATCATCCCGCTGGCACTAGTCCCAGGTTTGGCTGCAAACCCAACTAAAAATGGGCGTAACCATAGAGGAATGTTAGTATTTCATGTTTACGGGAACCTGGAGGTAGGCAGGCTCCAGGTACTTTCAGTTCAGTGGCAGCTCCGTAACTTCATCAAAGACCAGGTTCTCACTTGCTCTCCTTTCTGCTGTCCCTACACAGTGGCTCTGTCATCACACTGGTTCTTCCTTCTTATTTACAAGATGGTTACCCTTGGCCCGAATATCACATCTTTACAATACTGAGGCAAAGGGGATCTCTTCTTCCTTCTGTCAATTTATGACACCGAAGGAAAACTTTCTCAGATATGTTCTTACCCTCCCCCTCCCACTGCCTGGCAATAACCTCCTCATGACCAGCACTGCATCACCTACTCATGCCTAAACTCAATGTTTGTGTGTTAGCAGGTTTAGATTCCACTTCACAGAACAGAAAGGAAGAAATAAAAATGGATTAAAAAAGAAATGTGCAAAGCATTTAGATGTAGGCTTGGAGGTAGGGTATCCAGGACTGATACAGAAGCTTCTTGCTATCATCTGAAACCTGGAATTTATCTTTCTACTCTACCATTCTTGGTGTGGCTTCCATCAAGGTCACCACACAGTCCAAGATGGCTGCTTTTTTTTTTTTTTTTGCGGCACCAGGAATCAAACTCACAAGCTTGCACCTGCCAGGGCAGGCGCTTAGGTCACTGAGCCAACCTCCCAGCCCTAGTTTTTTGAGGCAGGGTTGCATTATGTAGCTCAGGCCCGTCTTGCGCTCGCGTTGTAGCCCAAGCTGGCCTCAAACTCACAATGCTCCTCCTACCTCAGCCTCCTGAGTGCTGGGATTAAAGGCGTGTACCACCACACCCGGCTCAAGATGGCTGCTTTAATCCCAGCCATTATACCCTTTTTCCAGGCAGAAGAGAAGAAAGATATAATGCCTCTTCTCCTGTAGTATCCCAGAAATCCTTTGCAATGTCTCACATTATGTTGGTCAGATTTAGTCACATGGACACATCTATTTACAAAGATGCTGAGAAAATGCTTTGTTTTGTTTTGTTTTGTTTTACTTTGCTTTGCTTTTTGAGACAGGGTCTTGATATGGAGTTCAGGCTGCCCTTGAACTCAGAAAGAGCCCCCTGCCTCAGCCTTCTCCATGCATTACGATGTTGGGGTAAAAACGAAGTCTTTTATTTCATGAATCATGATGCCTAGTTAAAAACTTACTGTAGCACTCTTCTCTGGCCCAAACTTTCTTTCTTTGATCTCTGGAAGCATAAGGAAAAAACTATGATTTAGAACCAGACAGATGGGATCGTTAATCCTTCCTATTGCTAAGTTAATTGAACTGTCTGAGCATCTGTTTTCTCAGCTACGAAGAAAGGATAGTCAAAGTATTGTCTAAGAAAGGCCTGTAATCTGGGAGGCTGAGGCAAGAAGATGACAAGTTTGAGCCCAGTCTGCACAATTTAGCAACTTAGCAAGATTCTGTCTAGGAATAAAAAAGGGCTGGGACTAGCTAGGGATGTAGCTCAGCTGCACAGTGCCTGCCTGGCAAGCACGAGGCCGAGTTTGATTTCTGGTATCAAACAGGGTGAGGGAGACTAGGAATGTAGCTCAATGCAAAGGTTCAGTCCCCAGAAATGGGAAAAAAAATTTACCTCCTTGGTTGCAAATGTAGAAAACCTGACCAAATAGGAATATATGAGGTCTCTTTGTCTCATAGGAAGCCACAAGAACGAAAGTGGTTCATGTCTGCGTCATTGATTTGATGTTGTGTCTGGTGTCTCTGGAGCCTTGGCCTTTCACAGCTGTGAACTCGTGGAGCACCTTGCTCCACGGAAGGCAGGATGAAGTTGTCCTGGGTAGGCGGGTTTTGCCAGGATGGTTATTGTGTGCTGGAATGTTTCATGTTTAATGTTTTTTGTTTGTTTGTTTGTTTGTTGTCTTTTTGAGACAGGGTGTCACTATGCAGTTCAGGCCGGCCTTGAGCTCACTTTGTAGCCCAGGCTGGTCTCGAACTTGCAACAATCCTCCTGCCTCAATCTCCTGAATGCTGGGATCACAAATGTGTGTCACCACACCTTGCATTGTTTCATAAATAAAGCAGAACTATTTACTGGGCATCATTTATTGAGCATTTATTGTTTAATAAGCACTTTCTAAGTGCTAGGCATGTAAATGACATTCCCTCTCACCCTCACAATTCTATATGATGTTGGGATTATTAACTTTTTTCTTCCTCTCTTTTTTCCTGGTTCTAGAAGTTAAACCAGGCCTCTCATGCGCTCTACCACTAAGCTGCATGCCCAGTCTTAGGATCCTTTTTTAATAAAGGAAGAAACCAAGACTCCAAGAAGGACAAATGGTTCATCCCAAGGCATGCTGCAAAGGCAGGACACAAACCCAGCTGTGTTCCAAATCCTATGCTCCTTAGGGAGATCCCAACTTCGCCAGTTGGTAGGAGAGTAAATTAGAAAGTCCTTTTTGGAGAAAGGATAAATATTATCACTCTGAAAAAGGTGATGGCTAGAACGTAAAAGAAGTATTGGCCTCGGAGTCAGAAGTACACTATCGAAACCCACCCTAGGGAACACGTGCAGATGGACATCCAGGGGCACGTACCAGGTGCCCACCTCAGCATGGTTTGTAGTGAGGAAACTGGAAACTACATATCCACCAACAGGAAAATTAATTAAATAAACTCCTTTATTAGGAAGGCCCTGAAAAGGGCAATGGTCTAAAGGTAGATTCCAAGTTCAAATACTGAGTCATAGGGCTGGGAGTTTGGCTCAGTGACTTAAGCGCCTGCCTGGCAGATGCACGGTTGAGAGTTTGATCCCTGGTACCACAAAAAAAAAACCAAAAAACAAAAAACAAATACTGAGTCATTCAGTTAATACAGTCACGCATCACTTAATGATGGAAACATCCTGAGAAATGTGTCATTGAGCAATGTTGTTATTGTACAAACTTCACAGGGTATTTATGCACACCTAGGTGGCATAGGTCAACCACTTGACGTGGCCTCTTGATGCAACTAAGGGACAGATAAAACACTCGCTGTGGCACCACATGCCTGTGATTCCAGCACCTGGAAGACTGAGGCAGAAAGATCACTGTGAATTTGAGGTCAACCTGGGCTCCATAGTGAGTTTGAGGCCAGCCTGGAATACATAGAAAAACTCCATTTAAAAAATAACCAGGCCTGGTGGTGTACGCCCTTAATCCCAGCACTCGGGAGGCTGAAGCAGTAGGATCAACACAAATTGGAGGCCAGCCTGTATTATAAAGTGAGACCAAGTCCAAAGTGCATAGCAAAACCCTGTCTCAAAAAAACCAAAGAGAGAGAGAGAGAGAGAGAGAAATGTGAGATGTATGAGGCTGCTGCCAGTGTAACTTTTATTTTTGGGGGGAGGGTACTGGGGTTTGAACCCAGGGCCTTCACACTGAGCTATACCCTTAGCTGGTTTTCTTTGTTTGTTTAAGATAGTCTAAGTTGCTAAGTTTCCCAGACTGGGCTCCAGTTTGTGATCCTTGTGCCTCAGCCCTCCAGAATGTTGAGATTACAGATGTCCACCACCATACCTGGCTCAGTAAGCTTTTTTTCTTTTTAACAAGTAGAGTATATTTTAAAATAATGGTAACAATCATACATATGCAAACCAGTAGCATGTACTCTACATAATAGTATGGGTGGTACTTTTATGACTCACAGTTCGGTAGGTTTGTTTATCTCAGGATCACCACAACACAATAATGTATTTGCTACAGTAATACAAGGACTACTATATCACTAGGTGATAGGAATTCCTGTTTCATTATTATAGCACCACTGTCATTTCCATCATTGACCAGAATATTTTTACAGTATTTGATATATGACTGTAATTAACCTCTCCAGGCTTCACTTTCCTCCTCTTTAATAAAATGGACAAAATGCTTCAGAGGCTGAGGCAGGAGGATCATCATGAATTCAAGGCTAGCCTGGGCTACATAGTGAGTTTAAGGCCACCCCAGAATCCCTAGCAAGACCCTGTCTCAAAAAAAAATTTTTTTTTTTTTAATGGGAAAAAATGCTAGTGAAGGACTAGGGATTTAGCTCAGTGACTCAGAGTGCTTGCCTGGTAAACATGAGGTTGTATATTCAATCCCTGGTACCAAAAAATAAATAAATAAATAAATAAATAATGCTAGTGACCTCAAGCTGTAAGGTTGAAATGATATGGGCATGTGATGCATAAAAGACGGGGCCTGGAAACTTGTAGACAAGTGGGTGTATCTGGGATACTGGGAGGCAGTAAAAAGCACTAGTTATTCTTTGTTTTTTTTAAGTTATTCCTTATGTACTTATGTAGAAAAGTCATGGGGTTAATTAGGAAAAGCTAGTCACAGAACAACATGACACCCTTGGAAAGCAAAACAATATATGTCTCCATGTTTATAACTTAAATGCATAAAAACAAGATCTGGAGGCTGAGAAAGGAGTATTGTTGTGAGTTTGAGGCCATCCCAGGCTACATAGGCAAGACCCTGTCTCAAAAAACAGCAAGAACAAATAAATACATAAATATATAAAATAATAAAGGAAGGGGTAAAGAGGAATTTTGCTTTATTTTCCTGCTGGGCTTGGCCACTTATTAGCAGTGTGATCTTGGGCAGGATATATTACCTTTCTGTAAAAATTTCTTCATCTGTAATAGGGGAGATTTGCTGATAATGATTGTAAGGATCGAGTTGACACACATAAAATATGTACCACCTGCTACACAATTTGCAATTAAATTTTTTCTTCTTCTGCACATTTTCATGATACTAAATAATCTGTTTTGGTAGGAAGACAGGGAGGGTAGGACTCTCTTTCACACTTCCTGCAGGATCTTATGTTAAGCATAAACTAAAATGTGTAAAGGATTATACTGACTGCAAGATAAGGATAAGCCTCCAGGTGGTGGAGATGACTGGAGGTGGGGATCCAGTAGGCCCTGGAGCCAAGAACAGGGGCCTAATTGCTCTGTTGCATAAAATTTAAGATACATTATTGTAATATGCACCACTACTTGATGTGATACAAAATAAGAAAAGAATGTTTAAAGTTTTAAAAAATTATTACAATAAAAGACAAGTTTCTATTATGCCCTTTTTTGTGTGTGTGTGGCACCGGGGATTGAACTCACAACCTCACACCTGCCAGGGCAGGCGCTTAAGCCGCTGAGCTAAACTCCTGGCCCTGGGTTTTTGAGGCAGGGTCACACTATGTAGCTCAGGCCAGCCTTGCACTCGCGTTGTAGCCCAAGCCGGCCTCGAACTCACAACGCTCCTCCTACCTCAGCCTCCCGAGTGCTGGGATTAAAGGCGTGCGCCACCATGCCCGGCTTAATTGTATATTTTGATCATCCCTTGTATATGACTCTATATTTTTTAGGTACTGGGGAGTGAATCCAGGGCATTTGCACTAAGCTATGTCCATAGCACATTTTTTACTTTTTTACTTTGAAACAAAGTCTTAAATCACTAAATTGCCAAGGCTGGGCTTTGTTTTTGTTTCTGTTTTTACTTTTTTTGTTTTTTGTTTTTTGTTTTCTGGGGGATTTTTTTGTGTGTGTTTTTGAGACAGGGTTTCCCTATGCAGTTCATAGGAAACTGGCCTTAAACTCATTTATATAGTCCAGGCTGGCCTCAAAATCTCAGTAATCTTTCTGCTTCAGCCTCCTGAGTGCTGGGTTTGCAAGGGTGTACCACCACATCCACCTGGTCCTGTCATCTTTTTTTTCTTGTTGTAATTTTTTAAAAAAATGCTGCAGTTAGGTTAGGACTTGCCATCTACTGTCAATGACCCCCAGTTTTAAAGATATTAAAAGGCGAATAAAAATATGGGCGCTTAAACACTGAAATTAAAAATGATTCCCTCTCCTGTTTTTTAAAATGTCACTACACTGCAGAAGAAGTGTAAGAGCATTTTCCCGCGATAATTATTCTGGAGTTTTATGAGGCAGGAGAATGGTAAATGTCAAATTCTCTACACCATCTCTCTGTCCCTTTGTTCCCCTGCACGGGCTGAGTCAGCCTGTTGGGTGACCCAGGCCTGTCCTGGGGGAGGGGGAAAGCCACACAACTGAGTCCTTTGAGCTTCTCTCCTGTCCCGAGGGCAGCAGCAGCTGGAACAGGGCCCGGTTCCATGGAGAAACAATGGTGCCAGCCAGCTGCCGGCGAAACAGCACTGCACAGCCTGGCCTGGCCTGGCCTGGGTCCAGAAGAGTGCCCCTTGCACCTGAGCGTTCCGCTGCACTTCCGCGAAGGTCTGAGACAGGACAAGAGGGCCCGAATTCCATCTGTATGCTCAGCAGCAAACCTTATGCACGGAATCCGCACATGGAATCTCCCAGCCAGAGGCCCTAAAGAACGTGAAACTGAACCACTCAGTGTACAGATGGGACACAAAGGCTCTCAGAGGAACTGATACGTTGGCAAAGGTCCTGCGGTAAAAATCAATGGCAACACAAACAAGATCCCAGGCTCTCTTGACGCAGCAGGTCCACCAAGTGTGCCTTGCGCAACCTTTTACAAACATGCCCTGGTTTTGTCATTTTTGTCTAGTATCTGTCTGACACATTAGATAGCATCTGATTTCCTGATAACTGGAATTTGAAACAGGATCTCAAGAATGAATGTCTCCAGGGCAAGGGAGACTTGTGGACACCCACCTGTCCCTATTCCTTCCAGCCAGTATTTACGATGACACAGTAGCTGCCTGAGTTCAAAGCCTACCTCTAATACTCCAAATGTATGTGACCTTGGGTAAATAACTGTCATTATGATAGTGGCCTCTAAAATCACCCTCGCTGTTTCAACCATGGTGTCTTTCCCCTGTGTAGTCAGCCACCTCTCACAATGGATAGGCTGACCTGTGTAACCACTAGAAGACTAAAAATGATGGGCTGATTCCTGAGGCTCAGTCTGAGTAGACACTGCAACTTTCACCTGTCTCTTGGATCACTTGCTCTGCAGGGAGCCAGCTGCCATGTGGTACAGATACTCGAGCAGCCCAAAGGATAGACCCACATGGCAAGGGTCTTTGTCTGTTTTCTGCTGCTATAACAAGATTACAGGGGCCGAGGATGTAGCTCAGTGGTACAGCGCCTGCCTGGCAAGTGCAAGGTCCATCGTTTGATTCCTGGTACCAAAAAAACCAAAAAACAACAACAACAACAAAAAAATCATACTACAGACTGGGTAAATTGAAAAGAATAGAAGTTTATTGTGTATTTGATTCATGGTTCCAGAGGCTCGGGACACCAAGTGAAGGGGCCCATATGTAGTAAGGGCTCTTTTGCTGCATCAAAAATGGCAGAAGATATCACATGCTGAGAGCACACAAGACAGTGATCAAGAACAAGGTGAACTTGCATTTTATAATAAACCTAGGCTTGCAACAATTGACTCACAGCCACATTAGCTCTCAGAATCTAATTTCCGCTTAATGATCCCACCTCTCCACACTGTGATTGATTGATTGATTGGAGACAGGGTCTTGCTATGTAGTTCAGACCTGGCTTTGAATTCACTATGTATCCCAGAATGGCCTCAACTTGCAGCGATCCTTCCACCTCAGCCTCCCAAGTGCTAGGAGTACAGACGTGTGCCACCATGCCCAGTCAACACTGTTATAATGGCAACTAAATATCAACATGTGTATTTGAAGGGGACAGTCAAACCACAGCAGCAAGTAACAGAGCCTTGCCAATAGCCAATTGATTTGCAAGCCCTATGCCCAAGTCACCTTGGAATTGTGTTCCTCGGCCCCAGGCAAGCTTTAAAATGACTGCAGTCCTGGTCTACATCTTTTTGTTTGTTTACTGAGACAGGGTCAGGCTACCTTGAGCTCATTCTGTAACCCAGGCTGGCCCAGAATTTGCAGTGATCCTCCTGCTTCAGTTTCCCAAGTGCTGGGGTTGCATGGGCTACCATGCCTAGCCCTTGCCCACATCTTGATGGATTCTCATGAGATGTCTCAGATAAGAATCATCCAGTTAAAGCCAGGCATGATGGCGCACTCCTGTAATCCCAGCACTTGGGAGGTTGAGGCAGGAGAATCGTTTGCAAGTTTGAGACCAGCCTGGGCTGCAAAGTGAGCCCAAGGCTAGCCTGAACTGCATAGCGAGACCCTGTCTCAAAAAGACAAAAAAAAAAAAAAAAAAGAATCATCTAATCTTTACTGAATTAGGTGACTACTATTCAGTAGTTAATCTGCTACTGAATTCTTGATCCACAGAAAATAAGTAGGATAATAAATGTTTATTTTTTTAAACTATTACATTTTAGGGCAATTTCTTATGCAGTAATAATTAATATAACCATATTGTCCTTCCTTATCTTTAAAACTAGAATGGATGATAGTACTTGCTTCATATAATCATAATATGGAGTCAGGAAGATGGTGCAGGAAAAAGGTAGGGCTCATAGCAAACGCTTGACGGGTGGGAGGCAGTAGTGCTGAAATGTAACCTGGCCTTCATTAATTGAGAGCAGAGGTTAAGGAAGGGCCAGGAGAAAAGAGGAAGTAGCAACATTCTGTCTCTTAATTCTCCTGGCAGTTCCGCTCTGAATTCAGTCCTGAAATACCCCCTCCAAGGACCGAAGTCATGTAGGAAGCCCAAATGTCTCTCCCTGGAAGGCAGTGTGGGACTATGTGTCACCCTGAGTGTGCCTCCTGGAGGGTCTCCAGCTCTGCCATCACCATCCAGCCCTGAAACTTAGCAAGGAACCTCTTGCTTATTTGCTAAGAAGCCCGATCAACAGAATTTTCTCCATCTCAGCACTTTTCAAGGATGTTCCCTGACCCCTGGAAGCCAACCCAGCAAAAGATTGCTTTGCTCCTTAATCCATGTCTGAGAAGCAGGTTTAAATTTTAACTTTGCTACTTGATCATGCCCTTTGAAAAATCACTCAACCTCTTGAGACTCACTTCCTCATCTGCCAACCAGAGTTAGTGAGTTTTGTTTCTTGTTTGTTAGAGGAAGAAATGAAACAAGACAGTGAGGAAGGAAATCTTTGTCGATTGAAACAGTAAACTGGAAACCACCTCCCTTGGGTTTTGCCCTGCCATGCCCCAGTGGTCATCTACCCACAGTTAGAGTCCCTCTCATATGCCATGTGTTGTCCTGCTCCGTGCTGGAGACAGACTTTGTTGTTGTTGTTGTTGTTGTTTGTTTGTTTGTTTTTAAAAAAACAGGCTCTCTCTGTGCAGTTCAGGATGGCCTTGAGCTCATTATGTAGCCCAGACCTGCCTTTAACTCATGGCAATTCTCCTGCCTCAACCTCCAGAGTGCTGAGATTACAACTTTGTTTTTATAACAGGGAACTTTAAAGAGATTTAATCTCTTCAGTCCAAGATTCAGCAGTAACTTACAAATGTGTCCTGGTACCTTCTTCCTATGGCCAAACTCAGTTTAAAGTAAGTTATTTTTAAATCACCACAGTAATAAAATCATATTATACAATACTGGTCCTTAAATTTGGACACACAGGGCAATTCACTTTCAGAACCCTTCTGTTTCTCAGCAGCTATTTCTCAATAAATCTTTCCTACTCTTAATCGCCATTGTTCCTTAGAATTGATTCTTCGATTTTGGAGGACATGAACTTGGCACTCCTGACATCTAGCAAGTTGGGAGTTACATTTCTCCTATATCAGTAGGTTCTCTGATTCTTGTCACAGAAAAAGAATTTCCAGGATCAAAGAGAGGCTGTGTAAGGGCTGAAGTGAGCTAGCTAGAAAAGAGCAAGCTAGAAAAGAGCACTCACCCAAAGTAAACCCTGCCGCAGCTGAGCTGGGACTTCTGCCTCTAGAACTGTGAGAAAGAAATACCCATCACTGAAGACATACTCTGTGCTATTTTCTTATGGCAGCTTGTTGTGGTTTCTACCTACGTGTCTCTCCTAAAGCTGCATGGGCTCACAGGTGGGGCTTTAAGGTAGTAATTAGATCATGGGAGCAGGATCCCCATCACTGGATTAGTCCACACTGGGAAGGGAAGCCTGGTCAGAAGAGGTGGGTCACAGGGGCGTGGCCTGGGAGTGTGTCTCTTCTGCACTCCCTTGATCTGTCACCACTTCCTGCCTGCCATGACCTGGGCAGTTCCCTTCTGCCACACTACCCTGCCTTAGAGCCAGCAAGGATGGACAGAAATCTCTACAAACTGTGAGCCAAACAAACCTTTCTTTTTTTTTTTTTTTTTTTTTTTTGTCTTTTTGAGACAGGGTTTCACTATGCAGTTCAGGTTGGCTTTAAACTCACTTTGTAGCCCAGGATGGCCTTGAACTGGCAGCGATCCTCCTGCCTCAGCCTCCCAAATGCTGGGATTACAGGTACCATGCCTGGCTTTTTCTTTAAAAAATCTTTTTGGGGCATGCACATTGAATTAGCCTGTGCAGTTGTCTCACTTTTCTTGTTGCTGAGACAAAATACCCAACACCCACAATTTAAGGGAGGAAAGGTTTATTTAGCTCACAGTTTGTATCAGCCTCAGTCCGTAATCGGTTGACTCCAAGGCAGGTTGGATGGCAGATGGGCATCTGAGAGGAAGGAGAAACAGTTCTTGGTGGGCAGAAGCAGCAAAACTAGCAAGTGCTGACCACGGCTCTTTTTATTCTTTTTTCTTACCCAGGCTACTTAGGATGTGTAGTACTCACACTCTAAATCCTAGTGCTTTTGAGACTAGCACTGCACCATGAAACAATCCCAGCATCACACACTCTAGATCCCGCCACCTCTGAAAAAGCCCCACACATGAGCACATGAGACTTTGCAGGGGCATCTGGACACAAGCTGCAACAGGGATTGACACTGGTACTTACGTTCCATCTCCAAGATCTGGATTTAATTGTTTAGGATGTGGTCTAGACATTGAAACATTTTTATCTTTTTGTTTTTGGGACCAGGAATTGAACTCATGACCTCACACTTGCCAGGCAGGCACTTGGGCCGCTGAGCTAAATCCCAGGCCTGAAACATTTTTAAAGGTCCCCTTGCCTTCCTTCCTGGAAGTTAGGAAAGGATGAAATTAGGTGGATTTACCTTTCCCTGTGAAAACAAAACAGAACAAAGCAAGAACAAAAATATGAAACAACTTTTTTTTTTTTTTTTTTGTCGGTACCAGGGGTTAAACTCACAACCTCACACCTGCCAAGCAGGCACTTAAGCCACTGACCCAAACTTCTGGCCCCATTTTTTTGGGGACAGGGTCATACTATGTAGTTCAGGCTGGCCTTGCTCACTTGTAGCCCAAACTGGTCTCAAACTCACAATGCTTCACCTACCTCAGCCTCCCAAGTGCTGGGATTAAAGGCGTGCGCCACTACGCCCAGTTCAAAACAACTTTTTTTGAGAAGGGACATCAAGCAATGAAATATAGTGATCCCTGTAAGACTAGAATCAAATGAGCTAATAATTTTCCAAAATGGTCTACATAGTTTTCAGGCCCAGCTGACTATCTGAGTTAGGGAGATGGAGCTGAGAATCTAGGGAAACCAAGGAAGCTAGAATTTGCAGGACAGAGTGCTGGAAAGAAGAGCTACATAGAGGACTCTGGAGTTTTTTTTTTCTTTTCTTTTCTTTTTTTTTTTTTTTTTTTTTTTTTGAGATAGGGTCCCACTATGTAGTTTAGGCTGGCACTGAACTCACTATGTCACTATGTAGCCCAGGCTGACCTCAAACTCACAACAATCCTGCCTCAGGCTCCACATGCACCACCACACCTGACTTGGAGTCCTTTTCAAGTATTCAGTTGAATACTTGCTAGCTCATGCAGATGAAGAAACTATTGAAGATGGAGAAAAAATGACCCAGACAGACTAGAGATAATGCTTACATAGAGCCACAGCTGCTGGCTGTTCCCACCAGACATGATAGAAAACCTCACTATTCACACGGTATTTAGTAGAATACTTAGAAAGATATCGCCTCAATGTTAAGAAATAAGTTAAATAATTTGTAAGGTACAGTCTAATATTAAGAATACTAGCTGGAGCCAGGTGTGGTGGCGCACGCCTTTAATCCCAGCACTCGGGAGGCTGAGGTAGGAGGAGCGTTGTGAGTTCGAGGCCGGCCTGGGCTACAACGCGAGCGCAAGGCCGGCCTGAGCTACACAGTGCGACCCTGCCTCAAAAAACCAGGGCTGGGAGTTTGGCTCAGTGGCTTAAGCGCCTGCCCTGGCAGGTGGGAGGTTGTGAGTTCAATCCCCAGTACCACACACACACAAAAAAAAGAATACTAGCTGGGCATGGTGGCACTGATTTAGGAAAATGATCTCGCTGGGGCCTCCAAATGATATAGGAAAAATGATCCTGGACCTCTGAATGATGTGGAGGAATGAAACTCCCAGCCTACTATACGTACGGCGCGAGTCCGTGTTCTCTAAAATCGAAGAATGAATTTTAGGAACAACGGAGGGTAAGAGCAGAAGATATTTATTGAGAGAAAGAAAGCTTCTGTCTGAGGGACAGAAGGGGGCCTGAGTGGGTTGCCAAAGATTCTGTAATATTTAGGGACTTTTGTAGAGTAAAACCATGATGGGGAAAAACTGGGAACTCGCAAGGCAGACGGGCATAAGGTGGGACATAACCATGGTTAACCAATAAGATTAATTGCTCAGGTAGAATTGATTAAATTAAAGACAAAAGGGGAGGCAAGTCATGTAGTAAGCGAGGGATGCTTAACGATAATGACTTCCTGTAAAGGGGTGGGATGCTGATTCCTGACTTCCTCGGGGTGATATAGAACTATTTAGAATATCAGTTCTTAGCATATGGGTGTATTTGCTTTGCCATTTGTCTTGATATCTGGTCTGCAGGGAGAGGTGTGGGTCTCCTCCAAGGTCACCAAGACCTCTGGTTCTCTGTGTCGGTTTTCTTGAGGGCCTAGCCCTGTCTGACTGCCTATAATATTTTTGTCTAACTCAGCTGCCTGTAACAGCACAGCCGGGCGTGGTGGCGCACACCTTTAATCCCAGCTGAGGGATTGGCAGGCTGAGGTAGGTGGAGCGTTGTGAGTTCGAGGCTGGCTTGGGCTACAACATGAGCACAAGGCCAGCCTGAGCTACATAGTGCGACGCTGCCTCAAAAAACCAGGGCCAGGAGTTTGGCTCTGTGGCTTAAGCAATTGTCTGGCAGGTGCAAGGTTGTGAGTTCGATCCCCGGTGCCGAGAAAAAAAAAAATACTGAGCCAGTGTGAAAGCATGCATCTGTAATCCCAGCACTGGAGAGGCTAAAGCAGGAAAATCACAACTTCCTGGGCAACTTAATGAGACCTTGTCTCAAAATAAAAATTAGAAAGGACTGAGCATTGCAGTGCATACCTGTACTCCCAGATGAGGGACCGAGGCAGGAGGACTGGCACAAGTGCAAGGCCAGCCCGAACAACATAATGAGACTCTGTCTCAAAAACAAATGAGCAGAAGCCGGGCGTGGTGGAGCGCACCTTTAATCCCAGCACTCAGGAGGCTGAGGTAGGTGAAGCGTTGTGAGTTTGAGACCGGCTTGGGCTACAACACAAGCGCAAGGCCAGCCTGAGCTACATAGTGTGACCCTGCCTCAAAAACCTAGGGCCTAGAGTTTGGCTCAATGGCTTAAGTGCCTGTTTGGCAGGTACCAAAAAAAAAAAAAAAAATGAACAAACAAAAATAGGACTGAGGATGTAGTTCAGTGGTATAGCACCCCTGAGTTTGGTTGAAAAAAGAAATTCCC
>RJWM01020942.1:0-35958 GCA_004363535.1 Dasyprocta punctata
TTAGTTGTACGGGTACCATGATAAGAAATGAGGCAGGATGGTGAGGAAGGCCAGCCCTGGTCCTCGCGGTCCTGAGTTCATCTGGAGAGTGACACAGCTGGTGTCACGTGCTAGGAGCTTGAAGAGATGTGTACAGATTCTTCACCGTACAGAGCCATAAATCAGGGTGGTGTATTTTTGCTCTTTTTCTTGATTATCTATATTTTGCAATACTAAACACACACACACACACACACACACACACACAAGCCTGGTGGTGACAATTTGGCCACAGTGCGAATGGTCAGTGAATCTTGTCTTCTGCCCACCCCAAAAGAGACCAGGCTGGTGCCCAGATCGACTGGGTAGCAGTGAAGGGTACTGTGCAGAGGGCCACAAAGCAGGCGAGGTCCACAAACGGGAGCTCCCCGCCCACCTCAGGCAGGAGGCAGAGGATGGATTCTCACCACCAACACAGGCTAAAGGCGCAAGCGAGCATCAGTCAACCAAGAGACTCCCAGAAACCCCGGCCAGACACAGGACTACGCAGAGCTAAGGCCCCATGTGCTCCGGGGGTTGGGGCCACACTTCGCCCTAATGCTTGTCTACTTTGACATTTGCTCCGGGGGAAAAACAAAGGTACCAGTTTAGAGGAGAAATCACTGTGCTGAGGCAGAGCAGACACCGGCCACCAGGGGGCGTAATGCAGAAGTACCCCGGGAGTCCAAGTCTGGTCACTAGTTTTGCAGTAACGCAACCCTGTATGTATTTCCTATCATCTTATACCAACCCAAAACTATCTATTGTGGGAATCTGAAACATACAATGAATGCGTTTTTTAATGTTCTTCCTGCTTGGTCTCTTTCACCCTGCTCTTGATAACTTTCCTCTTTATTAAAAATGCATTCACAATTCCCCACAGTGACCCAAACCTCAAAAGCAACACCTCACGAAGATCTGGCCATCATCTCCATGTCTAGGCCTTTCCCTTTCAGCCTGAAATTGTTGAGCTATTTTGTGTGTGTGTGTGTGTGTGTGTGTGGCTTTGTCTAAAGACCCTGTCTGAAAATGAAACTAATAAGGTGCCACGGGGCAGCATACAAGGATCTGGACACAGCAAGAAATTATGTGACTCATGAAGTTTCATGAATTAGCAGAGCCAGCTGGAAAGCACCTACTTTAAGTCTTGGGGGGTTTTGTTTGCTTGTTTTATTTTACTATTTTCTACTTTTCGTTTTTATTAGAATTATGTTTGTGGTACATAATGATTACACTCAACATGGGGAGTTGTTCCATGTACAGAAGGCATCTTTATTCTTTTGTTTCCCCCTTCTCTCTCTCCTCTCCCTCCATCTCTTGGTTTTGCTTGTTTGTTTGTTTGTTTTTGGTATTGGGGATCGAACTCAGGACCTTGCACTTGCCATGGAGGTGCTTTGCCACTGAGCTAAATCCCCGGCCCTCCCTCCATCTTTTGATTCCTTTCCCTTTTAGCAAAACATCCATCTCCCTGTTCCTTACTCTCTTTTTATTTTGCTCTGTATTTATATTTTGGGTTTCTCATCTAAGAGAAACCATGCGATATTTCAGCTTGTGTGTCTGATTTATTTCACTTAACACATCTTACGCCAGGAAAAATGGCCACCATCAAGAAAGCAAATAAGAGCAAATGCTGGCCAGGTGTCCAGGGGAAAAGGAACCCTTCTCCACTGCTGCTGGGAGTGTAACCTAGTACAACCACCGCAGAAATCAGTATGGAGAGTCCTTTAAAAACCACAGCTAGAAACCCTGTTCAACTCAGCTATTCCCCTTCTAGGTATCTTGCTAGAAGAGGTGTCAACTTTTTTTCAGTAGTTTTGCAAATCTCTCTAATGCCTAACTTTATGAAAGACTGTTCATCTGCACTCAATCTGTGGCAAAATGTTCTCTTGAAGTAAAAAGGACTTCACATGTTCTGTGTCTTCCTCAGAGCCTTATCCTAAAGAAGGTGCAATACCGAATCCATCTCAAAGTTGTCTTTTTCAGCCCGTGCTGGCTGCCTCTTATTTCAGGACATCGAGTCTCACTCGGACTGTTGTATCCATCTCCTAAAAGAGACACATGGAGCATTCTCCACTGGCCAGCCACGCGCTTCCTTCCAGCCCTCAGTTACAAAGTGATTTATTCAAAACATGAAGGGCATCGTTCCACACCCACACGGCTCTCCCCCGCCTGCAGGATGGAAGAGGTCCCACCCTGACTGCATCTTTCTTCCTACTCCTGCCTCTGCCCCTCGACCCATCTTTGGAGCCCTTATCTGACCCATGCCCCATGGTTCTAGTTTTTCACCACGTTATTTTAGACTTTCTGCCAGGAAATTTTTGGTTCTCAAATTTAATAAAACTACGTGGCAATAAAAGCAAAGGACCGCATCTTGAATATGTGAGAGAGTAAATTATTCATCTTTTCTGGGACCAGAACAATGACTTTTTCTCATCATTTCCACAGTTCCAGGATACGCTATTTCCATTAGGAAAGCAACTTCTGCTAGCCCTTCTGCGGCCAGTAGGCTGAGGCCTGTCGGAGTCGATACCGTGATGATGGAAAACGTGTTTTCCCCATCGGGTTTGGCTGTTTTCACACTGCACAACTTCAGAGATTAGTCTAAAATGCAAATGTGAAAATAAATCGTTGAAGCTTATTTCACTTTGTGCTGCATATAAATCTTTGATTGTGAAAATAACTGACTTTACTATTTTCTGAAAGTTTCATTCATCAATGTAAAATATAATCACATTTCCCTCCTGAGTTTTATCACATATGCCTATCATTGGTGGAGGAGTGTCAAAGGTTTTTAAAGGTTTAAAAAAAATCTTTCAGGTGTGATTTATATACAATAAAATCCACCTATTTTAGATATACAGTTGTATGAAATTTGGCAGCATATACAATTCTCTAACCAGCAACATACTCAACATAAAGAATATTTCCATCACTTCAAAACACCCCTTGTGCCCTTCAGTAATCAAACCTTTCTCTTCTCTCCAAGTCCAGCAACCACTGACCTTGTCGTCTTTCTCTTTCCAGAATGTCATAAACGAAATTATATAGTTTGTTGCTTTTGATTCTGTCCTCTTTTCCTCAGCACAATTCCTTTGAGATTCATTCATGTTTCTCCATGTATTAGTAACTCATTTCCTGTTATTGCTGGATCATATTCCATTGCATGGATAGGAGGGAATTGTTCATTCATTAGGCTGAATATAAACACAAGGATTGTTTCAGGGGTTTAGTGATTATGAATAAAGTTCCTATTCGAATGTCGTGTGTACGCATGTCTATATTTCTCTTGGATCACTAGATCTTAAGTTAAGCGAATGTTTAATTTTACAAGCAACTCTGAACTATTTTCTACAGTGGCTGTATCGTTCTGCATACAGAATGATTGCATTTTGTATTCATTCTCATACATGTGAGAGCCCAATACTACATGTTCTTGCTACATCAAATGCAGCCATTTTGTTAGGTATATAGTGATACCTTGTGGTTCCAAATTTTATTACTGTTAACCCTTTCATTAAATGCCTATTGCAGCCAGTGAATCAAGAGTAAGAAACAGAAAGAATATTAGTATCTATACAAAAAGTGTTTCTCATTTGCAACTGCGGGACCTGACAGAAATACAACATTAAGTAAACTGAAATCACTGAATTTTAAAAGTATTTTTCTCATCTTACTGTTAGTAACAACAACCTTTTCCTCCCATAGAAAAATAGACCACCAGTATTACATCAAATGTACAGTGGTGCCTTGGTTCACGAACTCAGTTCTCCACAAATCTGGTTGCACGCTGACCTGGACAAGAACCAGACCAAATTTTCCCATTAGCTTAACCTTGAACCTAACCATTGAATTGGATTTAGTTCTCTTTCAACTAGTCATTAAAACAAAGGCAACAGATATTTATTGAGCCCAGCTGTGTATATAAATCATGGCTTGTCCCCAATATCATTGCCTTCCGTTCTTCTCACAGATCTTTTATCTGTCTTCCTGGGTAACTGTGTGAAGATTCCATTCTCAATCCCTTCTGCGGCAGACTGTGCCTATGTACTGTAGCATAGCATGCCCGATATTCCTTAAATGAAGTTGGCTTGTGCCTCTGGGGCCCTTTCTGCTGTGTCCCTCCTACCTGATGACTAGAGCTGAAGAAAACACCATAACCCATGGGTTAGCTTCGGCAGTCAGGTCATCTCACGCCCAGACGAGCACAAAGACAGAAGCAGGCTGAATTCCTGAGAATCTTGTGTCCGACACCAGTCTGGAACCCCTTATCTCTGGACGTTTATACGGGAGAAATAAACTCTTGTGGACTGCGTGATTACCCCTAATTCCTCTTTCCTCTGAACTTTTACGTGGGAGAAGTGAAGTCTCCTAGATTGAACAGTCAGGCCTAATTCAATACTTATGTCATGCTGGCCAGGGGCAGTGTGTTCCCCGCCTTTTGACTTTGGGTTCCCGCATGTAAATTCTTCAAGGGTAGAAATAACCCCAGTGTGCTGGTCCTGGCCCCAATCCTCTGAGGCCTCCAGAACCTCTGCTTGGTACTTCACCCCTTTTCCTTTACCAGAGGGCAGCCCTGGTGAGTCCATCCTCCTGGTACAGGTCTGGAAGGACAGAGCCCATCCCAGCCCGACCAAGACCTTCAGTGAGAAGCCAAGTTGCCTTGGCAGCCAGGGCCTGAGAGTCCCCAGTTGCACTCAGTCCAGATCAGCCGAGAGCACTCAGCTGCTGCAGAGGTGACTCAAGCGAGCCACTGGGGAGACCTAACAGACAGATTTGTTTAGGCCACTGTCGCTTTGGCTGTCTATTATTCAGAACTGAACCAAATCCTAACTAATACAGATGCAAAGAAGAAGAGTACAAAGCCTAGCCCCCCCTCCTCCCACCGAAGTGTGCAGGCAAAATGTGAGGAAAGGAGTCAGGTTAATCTAATTAAGAAAGGAAAGTCTTTCAAGGCCACTATAACAGCTGGATAACCGTGGAAAAGGAAGGAAGGAAGGAGAAGAAAGAAAGGAAGGGTGGGAGGGAGGAAGGAGATAAACTTGACCCCTAACTCACTCACTACACAAATCTTAAATTGAGCTGGAAAATAGACCTAACCATAAACACCCCAAATGCAAAGGCCATATTTCCGAATCTAATTACACTGACTGCCGCACTGCCCTACTTTAATAAAGATGATTCATGCAACTTTCTAGTTATGTGCCTGACACTGATAAAGCACTTGTACATGTACTATTTGATCTCATACTCAGAGCAACTCTATATGGCTGGGCTTAGTGGCATATGTCTGTAATCTCAGCTATTCTGGAGGCCGACACGTAAGAATTGTAAATTCATGCTCAGACTGGGCAGCTTAGCAAGACTCTGTCTCAAAACAATGAGTGAGTGAATGAATAGATGGATGGATGGATGAGTGAGTAAATGAATGAATGGATGGATGGATGGGTGAGTGAATGAATGAATGAATAGAGGGATGGATGAATGGGTGGATGAGTGAGTGAATGAATGGATGGATGATAGATGAGTGAGAGAATGAATAAATGGATGGATGGATGGGTGGGTGAGTGAATGAATGAATGGATGGGCGGGTGGGTGAGTGAATGAATGAATAGATGGATGGATGAATGGATGGGTGAGCGAGTGAATGGATGAATGAATGGGTAAGTGAGTGAATGAATGAATGGATGGATGGAAGGATGGATGAGTGAGTGAATGAATGGATGGATGGATACATGGATGGGTGAGTGAGTGAATGAATGGATGGATGGCTAGATGGATGGATGGGTGAGTGAATGAATGGATGGATGGCTAGAATGATGGATGGGTGAGTGAATGAATGGATGGATGGATAGATGGATGGATGGGTGAGTGAATGAAAGGATGGATGGATAGATGGATGGGTGAGTGAGTGAATGAATGGATGGATGGATAGATGGATGGATGGGTGAGTGAATGAATGGATGAATGGATGGATGGATGAGTGAGTGAGTGAATGGATGGATGGCTAGATGGATGGATGAGTGAGTGAATGAATGGATGGATGGATAGATGGATGAGTGAGTGAATGAATGAATGAATGAATGACTAGAGATGTTGTTCAGTGCGAATGCCCGGGGTTCAATCTCCAATACAGAAAACAAAACAACAAAACCACAATAGCAAAAATCTTCGGTAACAGGTGCTGGTAGTGATGCTGTCACCTCATCTTTCGTTCCTTGTTTTGGCCATGGTACCTAGGTTTCCCTTGGGCAGCTCGCTTCTCTCAGACCTAACGCTTTTGATGTGCCCATTGCTGGCTTCAGACTCTGAGTCTGGTGCCAGACACTTGATGCGTAAATGGGCACGGGGAGTCTTGGTGACGTTCCCGGTGCCGCTGCTTCCTTACTTGGCAGCGTGTGCGCGCAGACACGTGGTCCCTGAGCTGCGGCGTGTCTGAGGGGCACCTGGGCAGCACCTTAAGAAACAGGTCCCTGGACCGCATCCCAGGGCTCTGGGGCGGTGCCCACGACTCGCATTTCTGACAAGCTCTAGGCTGATGTTGAGACAGCTGAGCCTAGGATTGGGAGTTTGCTCAAAAAGCTAATTCACCAGGCCCCCTGGGGTAAGGCCCGGCGATCTGGAGTTTACGCAATCCCCACTGGAAACTATTCCAAAGCCCAGGCACCTGCCTTACAGAGTCTCATTTAATTTTTTGAACGATCCTGTTAGAGACAAGTTTGGAGCCATGGAATAGACGATGCTGCTGGGAATCGCCATGTCCTTAGGGAGGAAGACAGGGCCGAGGCGTGCTCGTGCCTGCGGGAGCTTGCTGAACAAGAAACGGGGGTGAAGGAACAGTCACATTCTTAGTCCATTAAGCAGCCTTCTAAAACAGGAGTTCTCGTGGCTGCATAGTGTTCCACTGTGAACTATTTAATGAACATGGACTAGGTGTCAGGCACTCTTATTCAGAATTTAAGTTGTTTTGATATAGGCTCTTGTTATGTAGTTCAGGCTGGTCTTGAACTCACCAGGCTGGCCTCGAACTCAGAGTGATCCTCCTGCCTCAGGCTCCCGCGTGCAGAGATTACAGGCGTGTGCCACCATGCCCAGCTTCCAATCCCTATTCACCCTACTGTATCCACAAGAAAACTGAGACTAAGCCGGGCGTGGTGACCACGCCTTTAATCCCAGCACTCGGGAAGCTGAGGTAGGAGGAGCGTTGTGAGTTCAACTCCAGTTTGGGCTACAACACGAGTGCAAGTCTGGCCTGAGCTACATAGTGCCACCCTGACTCAAAATACTAGGGCCAGGAGTTTGGCTCAGTGGCTTAAGTGCCTGTCTGGCAGGTGTGAGGTTGTGAGTTCAATCCCCGGTGCTGGAGGGGGAGAGGGGGCTGAAACTGAGAGGTCTGGAATGGCCAGACTTCCAAATTCAATATATCTCTAAATACTTCTTTCTTTTCTGCAAAATTTAAGATTCCTTTTTCAAACTGCTGGCTATTTCCAAATATCAAATTGCTCCAGGAAAACAAGTTTGGACAATGTGCGTGCTATGTAGACAAAAGGTGTGGTGGCCTCTACCTGGCAACACATGACAGAGTGAAAACATAAGACTGTGGCCCTGACAGACATGAGCCACGAAGGGAAGGGTGGAGACATTTTAAGAGAGGGGACAATAATGAACTTCAGTTACTTCAACTGAATTCCTTACTTCATGCACCCACTAACTTTCTTAAGCACTTGCTACCACAAATGGCATCAAATATTGCCACAAAACAATGGTGTTATAGTTTGGCTCTGAGTTTCCCCCAAAACCCACATATTAAAGGATTGGCCACCAGCCTGTGGTGCTATGGAAGGTCATGTAATACTTAGGAGATGGAGCTGAGCAGAAGGAAGTTAGATTCCTCAGGCTGTGTCCTTGAAAGGGATACTGAGACCCCAGCTGCTTTCTTTCAGGCTTCCCAGTCACCAAGAGGTGAACAGATTTTCTTCTATCACACATTTCCACCTTGATGGACTGCCGAGCTGCATACCTACAGCAGTAAGCCAAGTGACCACGGACTGAAACCTCCAAAACCATGTGTCAGAAAGATATATGTGCTCCTTTCAAATTGTTTGTCTCAGTTACTTTGTCACAGCAACAGAAACTGAACACACAGAGTAAAATTATCTTTGAACTTTAACCAAAGAAAATCCTAGTGATAGCTCTAAGTGTCTAAAGTGTTCGTTCAAGGACTAATGACAGTGCATAAAAACTCAGGCCTGTTGCAATCAGGGCTGCTGCCTACCTGAGTTGTAATCTGGGCTGCCTACCATGTTAGGAAACTTTAAGGAGGACAACACATGCTAATGACAAACATGGATCTTCTCAACCTCCACAACATTCCCGTGCATGTCCTGCTCTCTTTGAGTGTGGAAAACTGTACAAGTTCCAGTAGGAATGTGACTATGTCAGATAGCTAAGCTACGCTGTGGTCATGCTGTTCAGCACATAAAAGGTTCATATTTTCTAATTAAGTTTTGGAGATAAAACTATGTCATTACATGGGGATTTTCATTTTCATATCAAATTGACCAAAGCATCATTGTGAAATTGATGTGCAAAAGCATGAGTGTTTGGGAGATTTATCTTTTCAGCAGGTGATCTGTGATGTTTCGGCAACGAAGGGAAACAGATGGAAGCTTTCTGACTGAGTTGGTGATGGACAGAGAACATTAACAAGCTGGCAGAGACCCACTTGAGATGAATTTGGGGAGAAAAAGAAAGGAAATACTGTCACCCAAATAGCTTATCAATACCTTTTATTTCCCTTGAAAGAAACCGGAAGCAATTGCATGTGTTTTCTTTTCTTCTTTAGCTCCTGCTAAGACATATCTGAAGTTCAGACATACATTTGGTTCAATCCGCTTGGTTGCTTGACTAATTCATGCACAAGTCTGTACAATATGCCTTCTGTGTGTGCCGCACTTTTAAAGCAGCTTTATTGAGGTGTGACTCACCTAACATACAATTCACTCATTCAATGTGCATAAACTCAATGGTTTTTAATACATTCATTGTTGTGTATCCATCATCAAAGTCAAGCCCAGACTTTTCTTACTTACCCCCAAAAGGAAATTCTACAGCTCTTCCCTGGCACCTGCCTCGATTTCCTCCAGCCCTAGGATACTCATCTACTTTCTATTCTGGATGAATTCATGTATCCATATAAATGTAATCATAGGATATTTGATGCCTTGTGACTGTTTTCTTCCACTCGGCATATTTTCAGTGTCCTACCATCTTATGCTATGCATCATTTCTGTTTATTGCTGAATGGTACTCCAATGTACCACCTGCTGTTTACCCATTCATCAGTTGATAGACATTGGGTCATTTCCATTTTCTGGTACTGCCTATAATGTTGCTATGAATTTTCATACACACATTTTATGTGGACAACTGTTTTCCTTTCTCTTGGATACATACCTGTGAGTAGAATTGCTAAACAATGTACAAATTCTATGTTTAACCATTTGAAAAACTGCACTGTTTTCCAAACCAGTTGTGCCATTTAACAATCACACCAGCAATACATGAAAGTTCAAATTCCTCCACTCCTGCTCCAACACTTTCTATTTTCTGTTTTATTATAATCAATCCGCGAGGCGTGATATTGTATCTCATCAGCTTTATTTCCATTTCTCTGATGGCTAATAATGTTAAGTATCTCTTCATGGGCTTACTATCTATTTATATATTTCTTTGGAGAAACATTTATTCGTATCCTTTGCCTGTTTTAACTGGGTTGCATTTTTATTATTGGTTTGTAATAGTTCTTATATCCAAGATCTAGGTCCCTTATTAGATATGTATTATTTGCAAAAATATCGATCAATCTGTGGTTTTTCTTTTCACCTTCACAGCTAAAAAGAGCTTGGGAAGAAAGGTTGACTTAATATTTGAATGTCATTTTTACCTGATCCCTCTTTGTCTGTCTTGGAAACAGCACCCCAGTTTTCCTCTGGTGGGCGAACTTCCCTTACTCAGTCTCAGTCTGTGTAATTTAGGTAGAGCTGACCCCTTCCCCAGGCTCCAGAATGGACACATGAAGCCAATTAGAACCCTTCCATTAAATCAAGACCTGGTCAAGAGAAAAATCATACTGGTTAGGTGAATAGAGAGAATTTAATATAAATAAATGTCAGGCTAGGTGTGGTGGTGTAGGTTGAGTGTGGAGGCACCCGCCTGTAATCCCAGCACTCAGCAGGCTGAGGCAGGAGTGACAACTAGTTGATTATTGCTAGTTTGAGGCCAACCTGGGTTACATAGTGAGTTCAAGACCAGCCATACTTTGTCCCCAATGCAGCAACATGCAAGGTGGGGCATTAGAAAGCAGCTGGATCATGAGGACTCTAACTTTATCAGTGGATTGATGCATCGATGCAGCAGTCCCCAACTTTATTGGTCTCAGGGAAGATAATTTTTCCATGGACAGGGAGTAGGGAAGTGAGTTCCCTTTTTTATTACTATATGTTTGTGGTACATAATAATCCCATTCCCTGGTGCTAGCATCACAGCCTCAGATCATCAGGCATTAGACTCACATGAGTCACAACCTAGATGCCTTGCATGCACAGATCACAGTAAGGTTCATGCTTCTAGGGGAATCTAATGCATCTGCTGATCTGATGGGAGGTGGAGCTCAGGTGGTGATGTGAGTGATGACACAAGGCTGTAAATGCAGAGGAAGCTTCGCTTACTCTCCCACCACTCACTTCCTGCTGTGCAGCACAGTTTCTAACAAGCCACTGCAGTGTACCGATCCATGGCCCAGGCGTTGGCCCCTGCACTGATGGATTCACAGTTTGATGGCATTCTTAAGAGGTGATAGAAACTTGAGAGTGGGACCTAGTTGAAGAGAGTATCCCCTTGGGGACACTGTATCTTGTTCCCTGTCCCTTTCTCTTCTAATCTCTGTCTTTGTTTCCCTGCTGCAGTGAGGTGAGCAGCTCTTCTCCACAACATTTCTACCTCACCATAGCACAGCCAACCATGGACTGAAGCCTCTGAAACCAAGAGCCAAAATGAGCCTTTCTGCAAGTTGTCCTCAGGCATTTTGTCACAGTGATGGAAAGCTAACACAGCAAGTGACAAGATAAGAAAAAGCACTCTAGGATTTCAAAAAGTAGCAACTGCTAGAAACAACATCTGCCCTTAGGTTAAGAGGAAAACAGAAGGAGGCTAAAATATTAAAATGAGATACTTGGATAAGGAGCCCTGTGAGCTGAAATATCTGAGAAGACGGTGCTAATGTCTTCTCCACTGGTGTCAATGTCTCTCAGCTCAAAAGAGGGCCGATGGGCTGAGTGCCAGGCAAGTCTCAGAATGAGCTCCAACCTGCTAGTAGTGGCATCTGGTTCTTGGGCAGGGAGGAGGTGGAATATGACAAGAAAGCTGGATCTGCAAGCATAGCAAATGGGATTTGGGTGCAACTTTGGTAAGAAATGGCTGCTACTAGAGGGAAGGGGTGACACTGACTGGAGACATGATCATTACTTTCACTGGAAGCATCAGGGTGAAGTTGCCATCTTCCTCCTCCACCCTCCTTCCACACCCTGCCTCTCGAGCCCCTTATTGGCAGAAGCTAACAAGAAGCCGGAACTAGAGAACTGGAAAATAACAGAGAGATCTCTGAAAGCTAGAAATAGCACCACCATGGGCTCTAGTTACCCTACCACTGGGTATGGAACCAGAGGGAATGAAATCAGTGTGCAGAAGAAACATCTGCACTCCCATGTTTATTGCCGAACTGTTCATAATACCTAAGAAGTGGAATGACTTAGGAGTCCATCGACTGATGAGTAAGAAAGCACAGTACATATACGCAGAGGCTATTACCCAGCCACAATAAAGAGTGCAATCACGTCACCTGCACAGAATGGAAAATATTGTGTTAAGTGAAATAAGGCAGGCAGAGAAAGACAAACACTGCATGTTCTCATTTAGACATCAAAGCTAAAAGGTTTATCTCAAAGGAGAGACTAGAATCGTGGTTACCGGAGCCTAGGAAAAGTGTGGGGTAGGAAAGGATGGAGAGAATTCAGGGATGCAGTTGGAGAGGAGGAATAAGATCTAACACTCTACAGTAGAGTAAGATAGCTATGGTTGGTTTACAGCAGCACAATTTGTAATAGCCAGATCTTGGAAACAACCTAAATGCCCATCAACTGAGGAATGAATAAAAAAGATGTGGTAGTTTTATACAATGGAGTACTAGTCAGTCATACAGATAGATAAACTGGAGACTTTTATAGGTAAATGGATGCACCTTGAGAACATACTCATAAGTGAAATAAATCAGACACACATGTGTAAGCATCATATTGTCTCACTAGAGTGAGAAGTTGAAAGAAACAACATATGTATATGTATATACATGTATAAAAGTAGTTAAGATAGTTATACTACTGATTTCTCTGTGTTCACTGAAAAGAAAGGTTTGTGCTAGTACTGTTCAGACAATTAAAAGCAGATGTCTTGTGCTTGGGTGAATGATTTGGTGATGACAATGTGCAATATATGTACCATTGTTGCCCACTGATTGATGTGTTTTGAAATTTTGTTTTCTTTTTTTTCTTTTTTTGTTCACTTTGAAATAAAATGAATTTGGAATGAAAAGGATAACTATGGTTGACAATTGAGTATTTTCAAATAGCTAGTAGAATTTTGAATGTTTTCAGCATAAATAAATGATATGTCTGAGGTAATAAATATGCCAATTACTTTGATCTGATCACTAGACCTCATTGACATGTATTGAAATATCACATTACACATATGAACAATTACTACATATCAATTAAAATTTAAAATATAATTTTGAAAAATGAATGGTGGACTTGTAGCTGACAAAATCCACATCTTTAAGCTGGACGTGGTGGCGCACACCTTTAATCCCAGCACTCGGGAGGCTGAGGTAGGAGGAGCGTTGTGAGTTCGAGGCCAGCTTGGGCTACAATGCGAGTGCAAGGCGGGCCTGAGCTACACAGTGCGACCCTGCCTCAAAAAACTAGGGCTGGGAGTTCAATCCCCGGTACCGCAAAAAAAAAAAAAAAAAAAAAAAAAAAAAAAAAAAAAAAAAAAAAAATCCACATCTTTAGCTATTGAGCATTTGCTACCACTTTCTAAGTATAGCTAAGCTTTCAGATAATAAACTGTTTCACCTAGCGTGACATGACTGTTTTTCATACAAATGAAGAACATTCTATGATCTTCATAATCATTGTAGCTATCTAAGCTACGCTAATTACCCCTCAAATTGGCAATGCTAATTTTCCCACCTGAAATTTTTTTTACCAAAGTGGCAACAGAATCAAATAGTAAGCTTAATATCATACACAAAATAAACAAGTCATAAAAAATAATTAGGGGAGGGAGAAGAAAACAGCATCTGCATGATTCTATTATATATAATATATATGCAAATATAAGTATATATGTACATGACTATTACATACACGTGTACATTTCATGGATATATCTACACATAATTAGGAAGGACAGAAACACTCATAGTTATTAGAGACAGTTTATGTAACTACTCGAGGTATTTTAAACTTCCTTCTGTAACTGCATTAGTATTGTTACATAACAAATTACCTTAAAATTTAGTAGTTTTACCAGGCATGGTGGTACACGCCTGTAATCCCAGCACCTGGGAGGCTAAGGCAGGAGGACCACCATGAGTTCAAGGCCAGTTTGGGATACATAAGTAAGTTCAAGGCTAACCTGCATGACATAGAGAGACTTTGTCTTAAAAAAAAAAAAAGACAACCTTAGTGGTTTACAACAACATGCATTTATTCCACATGATCTCTGTGGGTCAGGAACACAGCAATGGCTTAATGGCGAGCCTTAGCCTCAGGAAGTCACAGCCAACTGTTGGCTGTTGTTGCAGTCACCTTGCTATGGCCTGAGTCTAGATGTCCCCCCAAAGCCGCATGCGGTCATAGGTGGGGCTTTTCAGAGGTGGCAAGTTCTGGAGCATGTGTTGCTGGAATTAAGGATGTGATGCTGAGACTGATCCATGGCGCGATGCTGGGATTAAGAATGCCCCGACCTGGGTGTGAGAGCAGGTATCCTGGATAGAATAGAATAGAAGAGAATACAGGGGACAGAAAGTGGGCAGCTGGGGCTGCTGCTTGTTGCCTGCTGCCTTCTGCTTCGCTGCCCTCTGCCCTCCATGAACTGCTCTTCTCTGTGATGCCACCCTGCCTCGGAGCCAGCCGACTGTGAACCGAAACTTCTACAATCCGGGAGCTACAATGAACCTTTCCTCCTCTAATTCTGGGTGCTGGGTATTTCAGCTGAGCAATGAGAAAAGTACAAGTAGAGCTACAGGACCCGCTTCGAAGATAGCTTGCTCATATTGCCGGTGAATTGAGACTGGGTGTCACGGAGGCTTCTTTCCTAGCCAGACAAGAGATTCCCCTTGGGCTAAATACCCTCTCCAGGGGAGCGATGGCTCTTTCCAGGGCAACAGAGGCAATGCACAGCACCATGTTTTTGTGACCCGTGTTACAAGGGGCACATCGCCACAATTTCCTTTACATTAATGTCCTGTTGATGGCATAGGTCAGTCCCATCTATTGTGGGGAAGGATATACAAGCTTATAAAGAAAAAATCATTGGGCACCATCTTCGAGGCCAGCTGCCATTACCCATTCTGTGTTTCCTTTGACCTCTGCAAGAACCTCAACTTGTCCTTTAACTGGCAAGACAACCAACCTTCATTCCTGAAGGGTCTGCATGAACGGTATTTCTGTCCTCTTGGCTGGAATAATTCTCTAATAACATTTACTATCAGATATAGAAATACAGTACTAAGAGGCATCTTGGAGACATTCCTAGATTGCAGAAACCATTGCTACTCTCTTCATGAAGCAGCAATCTAGTTTATACTTGGAAATCAGTCAGTCATTCCAGCCAAGAGAGTAATTTGTTTCTTTGTCTATTGCTTCAGAAGCATAATAGCCCCCAAATTAACTGGTGGCAATCTCACCTTCCAAATGCATGGAACTGTTTTTCTACTTGGTAGAAACATTCCTCCTTTGGGAACAACCTGGCAGAGCTCAAAGTCTTGAGGAAAAGAAGTAAATGTTGTTTCAGTGGGTTGTGAGACAAAAGAGGAGCTTGCTTTTACTCCTATTCCCATGCTGAATTCCTGGACCCCACTACCCTGGCTATGAAAGAGACACACCACAGATTGTTCTTTAAGTCAAAGCTTGGATTATATTTTATTAGATGGAATCTTTGTTTTCAATGCATTATCTCCAGTGACTTTGTGAGGCATGTATAGCAGAATTGGTTGAATTTCGACTTTTTGTAACTTCCTCCCCAACCCTGTTGTATTCATGAAAACTGACTAAAATCTTAGTAGCACTTGGGGTTTCCTACTGATTCAGTTTGCCTAATGTCATCAGTGTAGTGGGCCAGTGTGATGTCGTGTGAAATACCAAGATGATCAAGATCTCTAGCAAACCAGAAATGGTGGTGCACACCTGCAATCCCAGTACTCAGGAGGCTGAGGTAGGGGGATCAATGCAAGTTCAAGGCCAGCCTGGGCTACATAGTGAGACCGTCTCAAAAAGCCTAAATAAATAAATACATAAATAAATAAAAGATCTCTACAAGTTTTACTATGAGTGAGAACTGGTCAGCTGCCATAGGTGTGAAGCAAGACTCTGACATTGTTCTGCTGACCCTGTCAAGAGAAAGCAAAGCTCTTTTGGTAGTCCTATCAAACTGCTCAAGAGGAGCTAAAAGCATTTTCCTTATCAGGTTTAGCAGACATTTATTCCTGTAGAGATACTGTATCTGGAAAACCTATAGTCGATGAATCACCCTGACTTAAAAAACAAACAAAAAAAAAAACACCCTTGAATGTTAAAAGAATCGTTTCAAGGAGGTCCATCTACTTTCTGCCTAGGCCCTTACAAGAATCAACACTTCTGCCTCATACGAGTAGATGATGATGATGATGATGATGATAGCCATAGTAATCTCTGCAATTCCTCCAATAACACCTTATCTTTGGTTCACTATCCTGACAGGAAGGAGAAAGTCCAAGTTTCCCCTAGGCCATAAATGAGGACCAACATGGGGACACGACCAGCTGTGTAACAATTATATATTCCGGACCTGGGGAAAGCACACGGTGGACTCACAAACCTACTGAGCCCACTGGATTGACACTGCATGTGTAATTCAATTCATCTGCCACCTGGCCCCTAATTCAATGGGAGACTAGGTCAAAGGAACAAACTGAAACATGAATTAGTGGTATGTTGGCATTCTAGCAATGAAAGACAGAAAGCATGTTTTGGGTCAACGGTACTAGTTAAGTATCTATTTTGGGTTTGTTTGCTTGGAGGCAAGGTCACACTATGTAGTTCAGACTGGCCTTGAACTCACAGGGATCCTACTTCAGCCTCCCAAGTGCTGGGATTACAGGTGTGCACCACCATGCCCAGCGTATCATCTATTTTGTATCATGGTTTCTAGGTCTATATGGTTATATACCTACTGTACTATAGGTATATATGACATACTTTATCTGTCTCCTTTTTAACACTACTTTTAGGTATTCTCTGGACCACAAACTCCTTAAGGAGTATACTTTATACTCACGGTGTGAATTTTGTGCTTTGCACCAAGTAGTTGTTTAAGAAATGTTTTATGAGTGCACTGTCTAGTTTGAACCTAAATTGATACTACTAACGTAAGATGTCTTGGTCATGGACATCTTTTCTGAGTGATAAAATTAATCAGTTGTAGAAAATGTGTGATGTATAAACATTAAAATATGTACTAGGATAATGAAAAAAGTATTAAGTACAATTTCCATTCTTTCTAACAGGAAGTCAATAAAAAATGGGTGGATCAAAAGATAGCAGTGTATTTATATAATTTGGAAATAAAAACTCCAAAAAATTTTTTTAATAGGAAAAAAATCCAAAATTACTAGAAGAGTTGAAAGAACAAGGTTCCTCCAAATGTCTAAAAAGACACTGCATTTGTGTGTGTGCGCGTGGGGGGGGGTTGGCCACAGCCTTTTAGAACTGTTTGATTTTTAAAACTGCTTGCACATGACATTTGGGGGTGACAGTAGGAGGAAGCAGAAGGAACAGAAGGAAACAATCATTTTAAAGTGAAAAACAACCTTCCAAAACCACTGACGGAAAGTAAGTACTATCACATCTAAACCCAGCCACTCTTTTTATTTATAAGTAATTTTACACAAAAGTATAAAGATCAACATTCGCTTACAAAAATAAGTTTAGTCTTTTGTCATAAATACTCTACAGTTTTAAAAATAAACTCATTTCTCACATTTGAATGTCCCTGAAGGTACCCCAAGCACTGCTTATCCTTCGGGGTTCTGCTTCTCAGAGGGGCCTGCAGAGGTCGATCTGTTCCTGATTCTGACTCTTTTTCTTTTTCTCTTCTTTTCAGAAGCAGGTGATTTTGTGTCTTGTGCTTTTTTCTTTTTCTTCAAACAACTAAGAGGATTTGGGCCACTTATTTTCTTGCGTTTCTTCCTTCTTCTCTGCTCAAGATTTTTTGTTAAACCCTGCTCCTCTTTGAGTTGCTTTATACTTTCTTTCTCATGCACTGAGACAAGCTGACCTGACTCTACTGCTTTTACAAAGGCGATTGTTTTGGGAGAAGGTTTGTCCAAGACTATAGTGTTCTGAATAATAAACATCAGAGGAACTCCAGGTTTTTTCTTTACTTTCACAGATAAATTCTGATCCTATTAAAAAAAGAAAAATAGATTTAGTTAATTAGGTTGCCTTAAATAGTTTCCTTAAAGAAGGTTATACTAAAAAGAAATGATACCCTACATTTTATTTTTCAAATCAGTATCACTAAACGGGTGTACTTTATGATAAAAAAAGAAAAACAAAAACTGAACTTAGACAGTGTAAGGAGCAGCACTGTAAACATTTATCAGTATTCTAGGGCCACAAATTAAAAAGTAATGTAAAGGTCAATGCGTTAGGAGGCTTCCTCTGCTTCTACTCTTAAGATATTCTTTGTACAAAGAAGACGGGTATGGTGGCGTACACCTGTGACCCCAGGAATCAGGAGGCTCAAGCAGGAGTATAGTCACAGAGCTCAAAGCCAACCTGGGCTACATAGTGAGCTGAAGATCAGCCTGAACGACACAGCAAGATACTGTCTCAAAAAACCAAAATGCACAAAGAGAAGGCTAAAAGAAATAAAAACTGAGTGACAATTAGCTGATTCTAGCTTGAGTTTTGCCTCAATTTTATAATTCTGAAAGCATATTCAGGCAAATCTGGAGCCACATGAACTTCTTAACAGAAATTCTGAGTCTCTTTTCTCTTGCATCCTAATCTCTTAAAAGCCTACAACATTCCATTCCAGTCTTGAAGATGAACCATGACTTTTTGACAAATAGGATGAACTGCAGACATTAGAAAAGTTATGAACATAAAATACAAAATCCCTTGGTGAACCATAAAACAAATCACATCTCTCTCAATCATTTCTCATTCTTGATAAAGAAAACTTCAGTTAATATAAAGAAAGTCAACATACTTAAGGTTTTCTGTTCATATTCTCAAGTGACAAATGCTTTTATTGAATGCAAATTAAAAACCTGTATTTTCAAGTCTATAAACACTTAACAAATCACTTTCACTTAATATTTTTCTAATTATAAATACCTTCATATGAAAAGCACACAGAAATAGCTACAGTAGAGCATCACCTGTGTTGCCACGAAGTAGTGATGCGGGTTTCCCTCTTCAGTCATGGAAAGCAGACAGTCTGACCCACTCACTGCGTTCTTGAAATGAGGACAGTTTCGAACCTGGCATTTCTGTGCAATTAGTTTTGCTCCATATAAGTCCTTTCCCAATGTTTCTAACTCCTTTAACACACATCTGGGGAGGAAAATAAAGGCCATTAGTGGCTAACAATTATAACACAATTTCTTTTGTTTACAAGAAGCAAATATAAAACAGAATACACAAGTTTTTAAAATGTAAAACCATATCACTGTAATGTCAATTTGTCAGATTGCAGCCATTTTACTTTCCAAAAATAGACTTGGAAAATGCATGTACCAGCTGACTGTAATCCCAGCACTCAGGAGGCTAAGGCAGAAGGATCTGAGAGTTTAAAGCCAGCCTGGGCTACACAGTGAGTTCAAGACCAGCCTGAACTACACAGTGAGACCCTGTCTCAAAAATACAATAGAAAAAAAGAAAATGTTCCAAGTAGAAAGACCCAACATGGATGCTAAAATTTATTGAGTACATATTATGTGCCAGGCAGCAAGCAAATTGCTCTTCACATAAATTCCTGCTTAATCTCAAAATAACACATGAAACTAGGTGCTTATCTTATACTTACTCCTATTTTTGAGCATTCCACTTTGAGAGATTTCAATTAACACGCTCAAATGCAGCCAGGGCTGCTTGGCAAGTGCAAGGCCCTGAGTTTGATTCTCAGTACCAAAAAAAAAAAAGCTCACATGTAAATTAGTAAGCTGTACAGTTGAAAGATGAATCCAACTAGTTTGACAACAGATTCTTTACGCCAACTACAAGGCAATAAACTTCTACATTAAGCAGAAACTCGAATGTTTTCAATTCAGAAAAGTAAAATTTCTCAAGTCATCAAGTTGTTTAAAACAATCAAAATCTCTTTTTAATCTGCACTTTCATGTTAACATTAGGCAATGTTTCTCAAAAATATCATGTATAAGTGACCCTAGTCAGAAGGAGATAGTCACATTAAACTGCATTAATTTCTAACTCCTCTCTTGTCCCAAACTCTGCACCTCTCACAGAGAGAAGAGCCAAACAAAGACAGCTCACATATCCTAGGGGAGAGATACGGTTCCTGGTCCCACACAGACAATTAAATCCGGGAATACAAAAGTCCCTTATATAAAATGCCAGACTTTACATACAGTCTGCACAAGACGTCCTGTATACTTTATTTAAACCATTCTGGATTATTCATACCTAATACTGTACAGTGTAAATTAATATGCAGTTGTAATACTCATGGTTTAGGGAAGAATGATCAAAGGTCACTATGTGGTTTTTTCCCCCCTAATACTTTCTTTTATTTGCAGTTGGTTGAATCCACAAATGTGGAACTAATGGATGCAGAGAGTCAACTGCATTAGTTTTTTTTTTTTTTGCGGCACTGGGAATTGAACTTACAACCTCACGCCTGTCGGACAGGCGCTTAAGTCACTGAGCCAAACTCCCAGCCCTGGTTTTTTAAGGCAGGGTCACACTGTGTAGCTCAGGCCGGCCTTGCGCTCGAGTTGTAGCCCCAGTCGGCCTCGAACTCACAATGCTCCTCCTACCTCAGCCTCCCGAGTGCTGGGATTAAAGGCATGCGCCACCACGCCGGGCTTGCATTAGTATTTTAATAAAACTCCTCACATACTTCCTCCTAACCACTTAGAAAAAAATTTGTAAGAATTATTGAGTCAAAGATTCCTTCAGCTCTAGCCAATTTTGCCAGATCCTTCTCCGCCTCATCCCCTTTACCACCGTATTGCTTTTTAAGAAAAAAAAAATTTTTGGCTTTATTCCCAGTTACCAGCTCTGACCTGTTTCTAGGATTGTAGACTACTTACGAATATTGTCTATGGGTAACCTGTCATTAGCCCTCTAAATTTACCAAGTCTTTCTAAACTTCTCCAAGACTTGCTACTTTTCTGAAGTTACTACTTTCCCAGAGACCCTAGCTTAGACAGAAACCAGAAATTACATTTGACCTTCTTCCTCATCCCTAACTCCCATCTGTGATTAGTTCGATCTGTTTCAGCAGTCTCCTTGTAGAAATTTTGGGTGCCTGCCTTGTATCTCCCAGGTTCAAGCTCCCACGACTTCCTGTCTGGGCAACTACAAAACAAGTTTGCTAGTCTTTGCTCTTTTACCCTTTGTGTTACTGCAGGTATCTTTTCTTAACAGGTATGACAATATTCTGTTGTTGTACTTTGTCAATTAAATACAAGCTTCTTCAAACCTGAAAGTAAGTAAACCCTCTAGATCAGTGGTGGTGAACCTATGGCACACATGTTATTTGTTTTTTCTTTTAAAACAAAAGATGTTAATGTATGAATTGTCTTTTCTAAACTAAAACCTCAGTATTCAGGTTTAACTGTAATGTTGGCCCTCTACGGTATGTAACGGGGTTACATACTTTGGGTTGCAATTTGGGCACTGTAAAAGGTTCGCCATCACTGCTCTAGACCTAACTACTAGTGGCTAAGAAATACGCTGAACTGAAAAACAAATGACCTGATTCTTAAAACTGTCAGAATACAATATGCTCTAAAATAACCTTCTGTAAAGGGGCAGGCAGGGGCAATATCAATATCATAAGACTGGCCATGTTAATAACTGCGTATTTTAGTGTATGTGCTGCCAAAGTGAACACTGATACCTGTAAATGCTGGGTGACAGGTGCTCCACTACATTATTCTACTCCTGTGTCTGAAAAACTCCAAAACTTCTCGAGGAAATTAAAAAAAAAAAAAAAAAAGGTACAGAATATGTGTTCAGCCAGTATTTCTCAACCTTTTTTGTATCATAGTAGTATCCTATTAAAATATAAATATTTCCATAGCACACAGTGGTAGAGACACAAACTGTAGGCAGAAACAACCAGTTTAAGGGTGCAGGCTAGCCAAGGCCTTATGAACAGCACTGCAGGCTAAGGGGATCAAAATTTTGAGTACCTGTACAACCCATTGCCTGAGAAATTCTGAATATGGAAAATTGTTTGTGGTGTAGCATTCTGTAAGAAAAGCAAAGTACTAGCATAACACATATATTGAAAGTCATGTGCAAGTCTGTAAAGAAGTCAACGGTTGAAACAGCACCTGTGAACTGGTAAGTACTACAGAGTCGTTATTATTTTTCTTTTTTGCCTTTTTAAAATGAATATTCAACAAGGGGGGGAAGGCACTAAACTTCTTAATATTTCGTGATCTAACTTCATTTACCCTTTTCCTAGTTTTATTTCCAACTATTCTGTGTATTATCCTCTTCCCCCAACACTGAACAACTCCATTTGCTCAACAGGTCTCCAAAACAAGGAATGTCACTCTTTTCTATCTTTCAAAATAATCTTTCCCCTCAGAACTGCACAAAACAAAGGGCTCAGATGTGACCTCCTCTATGAAATCTTCCATAATACCCTCTCCCCACTTCCCCACCGCCACAATGCTCCATCTCAAATGTTCCCACACTTAGCTGGAGTAGGGAAACATTAGATCTGGGATGAAAAACGTCCACTGCAGGTTTCCTTATGCACTTGACAAGCCAGGAGGGCTGGGGTTCTTTTCTGGTATCTCCAGTGGCTGGAACATGGTATCTCCAGTGGCTGGAACAGTGTTTGCCATAGGATTGGTATTTAAAAAGACAGCTGAATAAAATAAATAGCAATGGAAAAATTTCTTAATTTCCAGTTTTGACTTCTTTCCTTGGGAATTGAAGACGCTACCCCACAGGGCAGTTGTGAGGCTTTAAATTTTTTGGTTTAAATTGGGAGAGGTAAAGGGCTTGGTTTTAGACACTGAAAAATGCTCTAGGTACACTACACCTCACCTGATCTTACATCAACCATGTATGGTACAGTTACTCCCATTTTACAACACAGCTACCTGAAGCTCAGCGATTAACTTGCCCAAAGTCAGCCAGGTGCTAAAACTGGGACTAATGTTGGAAGCCCCTTGTTCTAATTGGCCAGGCTGAAGTCATGTGATGCACCTGACTACACAATCCTTGTTCTCATTGGTCGGGCTGAAGACACGTGATACAGCAGGCCCAATGGGAAGGTACCTGCCCTACTTCCCAAGACCAGCACATGTCAGTCAACTCCTGGGGGGCGGGACATTGACGCCCAGTGTGCTAGTCCTAGATGCCTAGGAGCAGTGGTCTTGTCCCTAGCACCCGCATCAGAAGCCCAGCGCCGGTCCCCGCCCCGTGGGCCCACCTGGTCGTGCACAGCTGTGTCTCCCCCATCAGGTAGCGAGGCAGCTGCTCCCGCAGCTGGATGCGGCCCCGCAGCGCAGCCTGACAGAAAGTGCCGTCCAGCAGAATCTGGTACGGCTCCCGGACACCGAAATTGTTCCGAAAGAAGGCAAGATGCTTCTTGGCGTGTTTCTGCCTAGTGATCTTCATTCCTGATGCAGGCGGACCGAGGCCTCTGGACCAGGAAACGGCCGCACCACTTTACCCACGCTTTGATACTGGCGGCGCCGGTTTCTCCCGGAAATGAACTAGCCTTGGCCCGGAAGTACACGCCCCCGCTCTCCCTGGTTTGACCTCTCCGTTTACGTCACTCCCAGGCCAGCCCAGGCTCTGACCATTGGCGCGCGCTTTAAGAGGCGGGCTCTGGGGGGCGGAGCCTGAGCTTGCGCGGGAAAACCGCTGGGGTGCGCAATTTCGCTCCGGGGCGCACGGTTTCTCTCGGGGAACGTAGTCTTGAACCGGATTCGTTTAGCTCTTTCACCTGGCACTGAGCAAACCTTTAAAAGCCTGGCGATCTAAAAATAAGTCAGTGATCTTGTTGAACCTTAATGCGTCCCAGAAACTGTCCAAAGCGACTGAGCCTATATTATTACCTTGAATGTTTGCCATCCAGGGAAGCAGAGGAGCCGATATCGGGGAGCCGCGGCGGGGCAGTTTGTCCGGGTTTCTTCATTACGAAAAAGCGAGGCGCCAAATTTTTACTAAAGCCCGTGGTTCTTAGTGTCTGGCACTCAGGTCGCCTGCCTAAAGTTCACCCGATCTTACTACACCGGGCTAGGCGTTCACCCCCCTCGGAAGCCGAATGTCAGGGAAGGGCCCCTGCGTTGCATCGCCTCCTCCCCTCCAATCTGCTCTACATGTCTGTCAAGGAGCTCCCGGGGGCTCCCTTAACAAGGGTTCAGAATCACTGAACTTGAGTCCCGGGTCTGCTACCACCTTGGGCGACTCCGAGAGAGATGCGTACGGCTAGCTTGGTGTCAAGCTGGCTGCAGGTCTCGCTCTTTTTCAAAGAGCCTTCTTAAATCCATAGATTCTGACATCGAAAAACTGCATCCTGCGGGAGTATCGGGAAGGTACAAAGTTGATGGAAGTTTTAGAAACAACTTGGTCAATTTGATTAATGACCAATGAATCAAAGAATTTCTCGATTTCCCTGGTGATTAACTGTGGAAAATCCACTTTAAGGCAAAATAAAGAATGGGAAGTGTGGAATTTTGTATTTTCGTCCTGGCCTGGAACCTGTCCCAGATCTAGTTTCTACTAAAGATTGAAAGAACCATCAAAGAAATGATTTACAATGTGACTGAAAAGTATTGCTTGCATTTGGAGTTTTATTTCAATATATAGGTTATGAAATGGGAACTAAGCTCTTCTATAATATTGGCTCTGACCTGAGTTCCAAACACATCACTTAGATGGCTGCTTTCACTTAACTGACACATAAATTTTGGAGTTGGAAGCTATGAAAAATCATTGTAGATTTGGATTTGTGATCCTTGAATATAATTGCTCACTATTTTCTGATTTGAATCCTCTATCCTTGTATGCCAATCCCCTGCTTGGATTATACCCCTACCTCTGACCGAGAAATGACACCACCCTACCCTTGCAAAACAGCTAAGACCTTTTTATAAATAGGCTTTCTACTTAGCTACTTTTCCATAGTAAGAAATATGTGGTACAGTACTAGAAACTTAGTAACAGTCTAGGTTATTGTTCTTCTTTTAATTTACTAAAGCTGCAGCATTTTTTTCAAGCTTAATGTACATGACAGTGACCATTTGCACACTTACACTTATGGAAATCTGAAGACTGTAAGAGTGCTGACAAAATTTAAGTTTTCTACTTCTGTGATATTTCTTAAAGCATGGACCCAGGGCATGTAAAAAAAACTTTTAGTGCGCAGTTTTGATTCAGAACAAATACTGAGGGACTATACTAAAGTAGTCTACCCTAGGGGATATGTTCTAAGACCCCACTGCTGTGGATGCCTGACTGTGGCTTGTCCCCAAACCGATGTACATGTACTGTGTTGTCCTATGCATACATACATGCCTATGATAAAGTTCAATTTTGTAAACTTGTCACAGTTAGAGATTAACAATAATAATAAAATAGGGAAACTATAGCAATGCACTGTAATAAAAGTTACGTGAATTTGGGCTCTCAACATATCTCATTGCACTATAAACTTTAGCAACCTCAATATCCAATTTTTTTCATTATTAAGTTGAGAACTCTCCTACTAACTAACTAATGGGCAAGTAGTTTATACAGTATTTAGAGAAGTAGTGACATTTATTAAAATCGCCCTGGGTCATTATTATGCTCATTAGTGTTCCTGGGTGACTTTTTGCAGTAAAACACACTGTTTATCCAGCATGAGAGTTTCATTAAATGATTCACTTAATACATTTTTGTCCAGATTCCAAATGACCTAGTAATAGCAAATCAATATTTGGCCCTGACAAAGGCAAAAGTCAAATATTGTCATAACTGAGTGAAATATTTGGATTTAAATTTAAATCAAAAATTTTGAAAATTATTATAATATCATTACTCAAATTTTTAATAGGCACTGAAAATTGTTTTGACCTTGTAGTACAGGAAAAATGATGCCTTAGTATTGCTGGCCATGAGGTTTTTTTATTCCTCAGGTCACTACACTGGATATTTTCCATGCCAAATAGACATTCGCTTCAACTGGGGTAGGTAGAGAATTAATTTGTTTTATTTTTAATATTCATAATGTTCTTTATTATATCTGGATCAAGTATAACTTATAGTGTGATTTTGTTGTACATGATTTTGACTTTTTTTCATGAAATTTTGATGAAGCCAAGTTGACATGAGAATGATTTATTCTTGAAAGGAGTGACTAATTCCCAAATAGGACTTTTTCATGAAAGATTCATGGTCTAAATGGAATTAAATAGGTAAACATTAAATACAATTCATAAAGGATATTTTGTTTTATTTCATAAATACAAGTGTAGTTTTGTTTAATTTTGTAAACATTAGATAATTCATTGATGATATCTATTGTGATGTTATTCTACCTTATAGTCATATTTAAATATTTATAAACATTTGTAAACATTCATTAGCTCAAAGTGGGCACCATGTTCTTTCTAAACTACCTAGCTAACATGCTCTCCAAATAAGTAATTTAGCTAAATAAATATGTATTTTAAAACAAATTAGGTAAACTACTTTGTATTGAGGTCTTTGTACTGATGATAGACTCCTTTGCTTCACCTGTAAAATGCCATATATGTTAGAAGATAGTCTTAAGATTGGATCATGTTTGCAAAAATAATTTTTGTTTTTCACATTACAAAAGTAACACATACCTATTATAACAAGGGAATAATAAAAAGATGTTCATTCTCTCTCCATTTACCTAGAAAGCGCATGGTAACAAACTACTATATATCTTTCAGCAACATTACTATATTCCCGTATTTATGTATTATATGCATACATATACATAAATATGTAAACATACTCGCTGGTCAGATAGTCCACACCTGCCATCCCTGATATTTGGGAGGCTTAGGTAGAAGGATTACAAGTTCAAAGCCACCCCAGGCAACTTGGTGAGATCTTGTCTCAAAAAGGACATTGAGAATCAGGAGGTAGGGTAGTTGAGTGGTTGAGTGCTTGCCTAGCACATGTGATGTCCTGGGTTCAATGCCGCATGCAAAAAAAATTATTTTCCAAAAATGAAATTATATATGATCACCTCTGTATGTTTTGCTTTTCTCATCTAACAATCCTTTTAGAAATCTCCCTAGACACACCCCTCCAAAGTCAGCTCCCATTCATTATTTTTAATGGTTGCATAACATTTCCCACAAAAACACCAAAGTAATATGATCCTGATTTTTATTCTGAATAGTAACATGAACAGATACAAGAATCAATTCCTCAAGTCCCTGTGCTGACAGTCACAAGCACATGATGAAGTTGTCGCTGAAGACAGGTGTTATTCAAGGCCTTCTGGGAAAGACTACTAAAGGAAACAGACACTTTTGTTTTTTGCCCTTCTTCCATCCTAATACATGGGACTTGGGTGTAATGAAGGACTTCAGGGGGTTATTTTGCATGTTGGACCAGCTATGAGATAGTTTTATACTGAAAAATTGTTCGATCAAACTGTAACATTAGCTAGTGTTCACCTACACAATTGCCCTTCCTTTGAACAGGCTCAAAAATCTCATTGCTATATTTTCTTTAAAAGGTAGAATGTTTTCAAAACAAAATACATCAAATCCTTTTTACATACTACAGAAGCTGTTTTGAGATTTGTTTCTTTTGAAAATGTGAGAAATTTGATTTGATGGCATAATGAGCTCAAAGCCAGCCTGAATTGCATTGCAAGACTCTATCTCAGAAAGACAAAAAAAAATTTTTAATTTGAATCGGGTATTTCAGTGGATGAATCTCCCAGTGAGAAAAGTTGGTTAAGTAAGAACCCCAGATACTTAGACAAGAAGCAGGATGGAGATGTTAGTGTCACATAGATGTCAATTAAAGAAACCAAGCAGGATTTCTGTGTAATAGCCCTGCTACTTCCAGTGAGCTCTTCCTCTGGTCAAATGACAAAGGTGAAACTGTAAAAAAAAAAAAAAAAAAAAAAGTGACTGTTATGCAAAGGCTTCAAATGATTTCTGTTTGTTAAGGATGTTTCTAAACCAGACAGTAGCCAGGAAGTGACCACCATTAATTATCAGGTGACTCTCGTCTGATGAATATAGACGTGGACTAGCAAGATCGCTGTGATAGTCTGGATGAAATCATACGGGGTCTACTGCCAAGTTAGGTAAATGAAAAGGAATTCGGTGTTTCACTGCAGCAAATCTGAATAGTGCTCTCCCTGTGTGTTTCAGTACAAGTGTTTACCATATAATGACAGTGGTGAAAACAAAAATTAGTAGAGAAGAGCAAAAAGCTAAGAAGTATCAGCAATGAGAAGTAATGTTTTACTTTGATACAATACATGCTGCCATTTGACATTGAAATTATACCTGAAACTGGTAGAGAGTTTGATACTATATGGGGTCATTCATTTTAACCTATCAAAGCATTTTAGAAGATTAATGATCCCTTACAAAATTACTTTAGGTAAGTAAATACTATTACTGTTACTTGAAGGAGCTGAAAGACTGGAAATGTTGTCAGATTAAAGCTTTAAAAGAATTTTTAAAACACGTTATTTATTTATACTGAATAAAATGTTGAAGACATCGCTTTCACTAGGAGTTTCATATGTATTTTTTAGCAGCAAGAGGACTTCAGAAACTGAACTGGGAGCAAGAAAGAAATTAAATATGCCTTTAATAATCCAGTAGAATATTATTTTAAAGTCCAGTATTTATAACCAAATTGCACTGATACGAGATAGTAATTATATGATGTTATAAAAAGAAAAATCACTCTTGAAGTCAAGTTTTTCAATACATGATCACTCTTGTAATAGTAGATGATTAAGCCATAAATCAAAATGTTTGGATGAAAAAGTCAGATGTCATTTTAAAAATTATTATTTTACAAAGATTTGTAAAAAAAAAAAACCCACATGCTGAGTCTTACATATAACTGAGTATTATTTTCTTTTCATTGGCTTTGACTGTACCCCCTCTATTGTTCTTTTCCGAAAACTGAAGAAGTCACATCCAACTTCAGAGTATAACCTCGCATAGCCTCATCTACAGACAGCACAAAAGGAGGCACATGACTTACGTTGATCCCAGGCAGAGTAAAGATGGAGACTTTTTCTATTGTTGGGGGGAGATTTTCTTGTAATAAACAACAAATATATATATATATATATATATATATATATATATATATATATTTATTGTTACTGGAAGCTATTTTGAGATTATAGTATTAGTCTATAGACATAAACAAAACATTGCAAAAGATGGAGTCAAGAGAATAAGAAAGATGTCCAGACAGTCTTTTTTCTTTTTTCTTCTTCCCTTCTCTTCCCTTCCCTCCCCTCCCTTTCCCTTTCCTTCCCTTCCCTTCTCACCTTCTCTCCTTCCTTCCTCCTTTCCTTCCTTTCCTCCCTTCCTTCTTCCTCTCCCTTCCTCCCTTCCTGTTTCTTTCTTTCTTCCTCCCTAGATTAGGTCTGAGTTGCTCAGGCTGACCTGGAATTCACAGTCCTTCCTCCTCAAACTCCCAAGCAGCTGTGATTACTAGTGTATACCATGCTAACTGCTATGCCTGAAGGTTGTTTTGCTTTGTTGGTGTTTGGCTTTGTTTGCTTTTCTGTGTATGTGTGGTGTCACTGGGGACTGAATCCAGGGCCTTCACACTGAGCTATATCCCCAGCCCATTTTATAATTTATTTTAGAACAGGGTCTCTCTAAATTGCCCAATTGCCCAGGCTGGGCTTGAACTTGAAATCCTCCCGCCTCTAGAGGAGTCTGGATGCTGCTTCACGCCCAGCGTGCCCTCCCATAGACATGCAGTTACATGAAAGAGTGCGGTGCCTCCTGTTTGCAATAACTAAAGTTAATTTTTCCTGTTTACTAGTTTTGTGTTACTTTCAGCCCAGAGCACTCTTGGGGGAATCTTTGTCAAATTTAGGCAAAGGACTTCCCAGCTTATGCTATAAATGAGACTATAACCTGAATAATACCTTGCTTTCGTGCTGTTTAACATGCTCTACCTAGGTGCTTTTCTTGTCTTTGACAACATCGTCAATAGTCTGGGATGCAGGTGGAACCATTGCTACTGGCTGCTTTCTGTGATCTCCTGGTGGTAATCTTTCCTGCTTGACTTAACCATCAAGTGAAATATTTAGTGTCTTCCACAAAATGATTACTATCCTGCTTTAACTTGAGGTTCTCCCTATTTACATATTTGCTATGGTTTGGATACATGTCTCTCAAAGGCCCGTGGGTTAAAGGCCCATTTGTCACTAGCTTGTGGCACTATTAGGAGCTCAAGGGTTGGGTTTAGTGAAGGAAGCAGGTCAGTGGGGGCGAGCCCTTGAAGGACATACTGCGAGTGCAGCCCCTTCTTTTCCTTTCGCTCTTTGCTTCCCAGCAGCCCCGAGGTAAACAGGCTTCCTCTGCCATGTGTCTCCTCTATACACTTAAAGTAACAGACCAATTGACCTGGGGATAAAACTGCTGATACCTTAGTAAACCTTTCCTATTTTTAAGTGGTTTATCTCAGGTATTTTCTAACAGTGACTGAAAGGTGATTGACACAGTGTTGCTTTTTCTGACTCTGCTTATGTTCTGCACTTAGTTAATTATGGCCCCACCAGGTAGGGGAGGAGGAGATGACACAGGTATTGATCTTTCCTCCCTTTTCTTTCGAGTGAGAGTTTCTGATCCTGCCTCATAAAGAGTAGTGTCATAAGGTAGAGGTCCCAATTTTCTCTAGATCTGGCTATCTGTGACTCCCTAATGGAGCAGCTCATCGAACGTTCTTTGAGACACCATAACCATCGCATAAAAATCTCACCTTGTCAAGGAAACCTATGATGGCGATAAATGATCACTCTTTTTCAGGTTAAAAAAATAAAAAAAGGAGATCTCCGAGCCCCTCTTCCAGAACACAATTTGCACAGAAAAGAATACATTTCCCTTCCGCCATCTCTTGCTTAAAATTTCTTTGTTTGAAAATGGTGCGACTTTGCTTGTTTGGTTTCTAATAGCTACAAGAGAGGATCCCCACATCTGCTGGCTACCATGATTGCGCAGGAATAGGGAACAGCAGGGTCAGAGTACTTTTTATCCAGGCCCCTCGAGCCAAGGCAGAGATAGACGCTGACTTGGTCCTATAGAGGCCAGCGCTCAGCTCTGGGTCTCTCTGCTCCATCACTGCCCGGTTTGGGCCCAGCACCATGAGCTAGACGTTCAGAGGGAGCTGGCCTTCCACGGAGCTCTACAAGTGGGCAACCACCTTGTGGGAATAAACTGACATTCAAAAAAATTCTTCAAGGACAACACAGAAACAAAGCTTTTGTAAATGGGGAGGGCAGGAAGGGTTGAAGGGAGAGTCAGGGAATGGGAAAAAGAAAAAAAAGAAAGAAGGAAAAAGAACCCAAGTTATATCATGTACAGGTACAAATTCTTCATGATGAATGCGATCATTTTGTGCATCTGAAACATAGCAATAAAATCCGATTAAAAAAAAAAACCCTTCAGCTCCTCCAAATATTGAGTAGGCATAAAGCGACATTTTAAAAATGTGTTTGGCTCATCTTTAGTGTCTTGCTTCTTTCATTCTGTTGGCCTGGAAAGGGTTTGAGTAAGCCGTCACGCTGGCTGGTTCCAAAGCACAGATAGACCAGCAACAGGGTGGCTTTCACTGGCCTGTGTTTTCCCAGTGGGGAGAGCTGTTATGCCTCAGAAGCACAGTGAGTCAGACTGTTTATTTTCTCCCCTTTTCCAATTCGGGAGGGCAGGCCAGCCTCTGCTTCCTGCCCCCACTGGTATCCACTCTTGCTCAGGGCCGCCTGCGCGGTTTGGAAGGCTCTCTCTAGACTCTCTCATTTTGCCTTTAACTAACTTTGAAATATTTCCAGAGAATATAGGACTGTGCTAAAAACTTGGTTTTTGTGACAGAGAGAATGAAGAACATTTTATTGGGAATAGTAGGAGAATGCACTTCTTTTACCCAGGAAAGAAATGTGCACAGTGAAATCAGTGCTTACAATAGTAAAGGGAGGGGAGGTAGAAATACAATTTAATGACTGTGACCAATTGTCTTTGTGTGATCGAATATATTCAGTACATCCAGCATTCTGACTTCTTACGTTATTCCCTTTCTTTTGTCTGTTTGAGGTTTATTTTGCTTTTTTCCCCCCTAGGACTTTGAAAAATGTACATAGATTACTGACTTGAGGTCTTTTTGTGGGGAGGGGGTTGTTTTCTAACAGGTATTTGGCTATAAATTTCTCTCTTAGCATAGGTATGTCCTACAAAATTTATTTTTGCAGTTGGTAAACATCGCTTTTTATTTATTCATTGACACCTACACTCATGGCTTTGACTTGATATTATGATTTATGCAGTGTAATGCAATTACATTTGAAATAGGAACACAAAGAGCTAAATACATACTTTGTGCAAAATCACATTCTATATGATTAAATATCTCAAAGTTTCATGATGTTCACCAAACAACACAGCCATTATGCCACTGAAATATTTTTGTAGTTTCATTAAAATTTTTTTGTTAGTTTCTATTAATTTTGCAAAATATCAAGTTTCAGTGGTTATTTTCATACATTCACATATTTTTTATTCTTCTTAATGCCTTCTCTTTGTCCAATAAATTGATATTTTATTTTCTATAGTCATCCAGATCAATTTTTATTTGTTTATTTTTGTTTTCATTTGTTTACTTCATTTTCATTTGTTTATTTTGTTTTCACCTGTTTATATTTTGTTTTTATTTATTTATTTAACTTGGCACTGGGGACTGAACTCTTGGTACTCACTGAGCCATGTCCCCACCTCTCAAAGTTAGTTCTTTTATCTTTTTCTTCCTTTCTTCTTTCCTTCCTTCCTCTCATTTTTTACAATTCATTTTTAAATTATTTTAAATATTTTATTAATTCTGATCGACTTTACAAAATATTGGGTTTTAGTGTAGTATTTTCTTTTTCATTTGTTTGTTTTTTGAGACAGGCTCTTGCCATGTATTTCAGGCTGACCTTGAACTTGCAGCAATCCTCCTGCTTCAGCCTTCTGAGTGCTGGGATTATGGGCATATGCCACCATGCCCAGCTAGTGTAGTATTTTCACACATGTACATATGCTTTGATCATAACCATTCACCCTATCAGCCTCCTTCTCCTCGCACTTATTTTCTTTCTGTAGTTTAATAATAGTTTCCTAATTTATGCCATCTTTTTTTTTTCTTTAAGATACCACATTTTAGGCAAAACATGGGAGAGCTGTCTTTCTTAGTCTGGCTTATGTTTCTTAAAATAATGATTTCCAGTTTCACCCATTTTCCTGCAAATGACACAATTTAATTGCTCTTGGATGACTAATACTCCACTGTATATATGCCACGTTTTTCTTATACATCCACTGATGGACACCCAGCTTAGTTCCATATCTTGGCTGCTGATAAATGTGCTTCAATAAGCAAAGATAATACAGTTATCCTTATGGGTCCTGGTTACTTTTCTCCCATTGCTGGGACAAAATACTCAACACCCAAAATGAAGGAAGGAAAGGTTTATTTGGCTCATTGTCTGTGGAGGTTTCAGTCCATAATCAGTGGGCACCAAGGCAGGGTGGTGTGGCACAGGGTCAACAGTTCAAGGCAGCAGCCAGAAAAAGCATCCAGAACAGAAGAGGGAGAGCAAGTCTCTTTTCCTTCCTTATATTGTATGCAGGCCACCTATACTCACCCTCACCCCCGCAACCCCTGCAGATGTAGCACTCACAAAATCTGTGTGCCCTCCTTTTGCACAGGCTCAGGATATTTACAAAGTAAGGATACTGGATCCCTGCTGAGTCTCCTAGTTATACTTCTAAACTCCTCAAGTTGACACAATGTATCAACCAAAATAATTCACTCCTTGTCAATTTAGCAACTAGACACATTCCTTTCAACTGTGTTTCAGATGCAAGACATGCTTAATCTTAACATTTCACAACTTGAACATTGTAACACAGGTTTAATAATCCTTAAGAACCAGCACTGAGTCTATCAACATTACATTACATGCACAACATTTTGTCCTTGGTCCCCCAAAGACTCATGTACATCCCTTTATACAAAAGGTATTTAGTCCATCTGCAAGAGTTGCCAAAGTCCTAACAGTTGCTGAAAAATTCCAATCCCAAATCTTTGCCCAGATGTAAGGCAAACCTTAGTTGCAAGCATCTCTACAAATGAAAAGAAAGTTAAATACTTCCAACATGCAATGGCACAAGATAAACATTCCCATTCCAAAAGTTACAAACAGGAGAATACAAAAGATTGGGACCAAAGCAAGTCCAAAATCCAGCAGAGCAAGCATTAAGTCCTATAGTTGCTCTAGGCTCTCAGCTATCTAAAGCAATTTGTGGTAAATTGTGAGCTCCTATCCTGCTAGGCTCTCAGCATCTAAAGCAATTTGTGGTAAATTGTGAGCTCCATAGGGCTTGTGTGACTCCACCCCTACAGCACTTCTGGTGGTTGTAGCTCCTACAGTTTCTCTTAGGTCTGCTTTGCTCTCTCATTGCAACTTTCCTTAGATGATCCACGTTCCTGGTTTTTTCAAACTTCTGGGGTCTCCACTGTACCTTTGGTTTCACATGCATAGCTTCACATATTGCCCTCTCAGGGGCACACTGCCTGGCCTCCTAGGCCTTCTGAAACCAAGGTGGAAGCCTTTTAAACCTCAGAACTTTTGCATTCTGCATGCACCTAAAACCAGCACCACGTGGATGATGCCAAGGTCTGCTGCAAGCTAGAGCAGTAGCCAGGCTATCCTCTCTCTTGGCTGTAAGGGTTGAGTGTCTGGGCTACTGGGCACTCTGAATCCAATTCTGAGGAACAAATTTTCTGTGCCACCACCATTCTGGAACATGGTGTTCTGCAACTTTTGCCTCAAAGCAAAGTCTTTCACTTTTGCAGTTTTGAGGCTGCAAAGGTTTGACACTTGCTGTTTTTTGAGAACCCTTCAGGCCATCTTTTCTATTCTGTTCATTCGCAGCAATAGAGATCTCAGTTCTATCTTTACAGTCCACAGCTTTACTGGAGCTTCCTTTTTGGTCAAACTCACAACGTTTTAAATCATCCTGCTAGGCTCTCTGCTTTCGATTCACAACATAAATCTGGCTAAAAGCTCCCCCCCCAATAGCCATGCCACCTTCTCAATGTTTGACGGCCTTAAAATTTCTTCTGCCAGATTAATTAGTTCACTGTCCTTAATCTTAGTCTCAGGCAAAGTCTCTGGACATGAACAAAATGCAGACAAACTTTCTGGCAAGCCGTAATACATATCATCTGGAGTCCAACAACCAATGCAGTCCTTCTTACCAGCAGAAACCTCCTGAGCCCGGTCTTTGCCAGCAGGATCTCTATCAGCTTTCTGGTCTCCTGAGCTCTGACCAGAATCTCCCATACAGAAAAGCCTAAGGTGTTCCAGCTCTACTCCTTCAGGCAACATCACTAAATCTTTCCAAACTCATCCAATAAGCCATTCCTAAAGGCTCTTGAACCACATGGTCAAGTATAGTCACAGCAATAACCTCTCTTCTCTAGTGCCAAATTCTGTCTTGGTTACTTTTCCTTCATTGCTGGGACAAAATACCCAACATTCAGAATGAAGGAAGGAAAGGTTTGTTTAGCTCACCGTTTGTGGAGGTTTCGGTCCATGATCAGCTGGCTCCAAGGCAGGGTGGCATGGCACAGGGGCAACACAACAAGGCAGCAGCCAGCAAAAACAGCCAAAACAGAAAGTGGGGGGCAAGCCTCTTCTCCTCCCTTATATTGTAAGCAGATCACCCCTGCCCCCCCCAGGACAGATGTAGCACTCACAAAATCTCTGTGCCCTCCTTTTGCACAGGCTCAGGATATTTACAAAGTAAGGACCCTGGCTCCTGGCTCCCTGCTGAGTTTCTTGGTTAAACTTCTAAACTCCTCAAGTCAACATAATGTATCAACCATAACAGGTAGGCTGACTTTACTTTCTCTAGGCATATACCAAGGAGTAGTATAGGAAGGTCATATGATAGTTTTAGTTTCTTTGAGGAAATTTCATACTGATTTCCCCAGGGGATGTAGTAATTTAGTACTAATTTACATTCCAACCAACAATGCAGATTTCCCTCCAAAACTTGCCAGTTTTTATTAGTTTATTTATACATTGTTTTTGTATTTTTGATGATAGTCATTCTGA
>RJWM01020943.1:0-35749 GCA_004363535.1 Dasyprocta punctata
AAGTCAAAATGAATGAGTGTTCAGTGTCAGAAACAACATTCTTGGAGGTAGACAATTTAAGATTAAAACATATGACTTTGAAATAGTCTTTTAACCCCCTACCATTTTCTTACTGTAAAATGGGAATTGTTATGGTTTATGTCTAGATGTCCCCTCAAAGCCTCATGAGGTCATAGGGCTTTTTCAGAGGTGGCTGAATCTAGAGTGTGTGATGTTGGGATTAAGGGTGTGTGTTTACCAAATCACTTCACTGTTTGGTTTGGCACCACCCTAAACCCCATAGTTTTGTTAAGATAAAAGGGGCAGAAAGACATTGCCAAGGTTCCTTATTGCTTTTGCAGTTTTCTGCTGGTAGTTGCCCCTCTGCCATGTGCCATCTTGCCTTGAGTTAGTGGATTATGGACTGCAACCTCTACAAACTATGAGGTTTAAACTTTTCCCCCTTTAACTTTGATGTTGAGTATTTCATCTCAGCAACGAGAAAAGTAACTAAAACAGGAATGCTGTTTTGTGGATTTAGGAAGTAATGCGTGAAAATGCTAAGTCAATGAGCATCTCAAAGTTACAAATACATTTTGTTATCAACCAACAGATTGTCTAAATCAAACACTTTAGTATGATCTTTTTTGCTGAGACAATGTCTTCTTCAAAGAATGAGTCTTTTTAAAAGAAATGAGTACTTTATTATTTAAATAGTTTTGGTTCTTAAAATACAATCTGGTGTCATGATTTCAAAATAAATATGGAAAAAGGTTTCCATCTTTATTCTGTTTTTTAGGAATCAAAGACATCATTCGTTGGGAAAAATATTGGGAGATAGTATGTGCCGTCTTCAGGAAAACCTAATAAATTAGCTATCGCACAGAACTCAGTTGTAACAATCAGAAATCCCCAAAACCAGTCATAGTGGTAGTTTTTCAACAAATAGATTTTGAGACTATCATCTTAATCTCACTGAGCTTTGATTTTCTTATTGTTTGAAGGGGGATAATTCAACCATTTATTGAAAAAATACCAATAAAAATGTACTATGTACTTAGCATCAGTGATGCAAAATATCAATCCTGCCTTTGCCCTTGAGAGTTTACTGACCCTATCTAACTCATAAGAAAATAAAATTAGATGTGCAATTATATGACTTGGCAAAAGGAAAAAACCTCCCAAAAATAAATAAAATTCTCTTCATCATGCAGACCATTACTTTTAAGAATGATGAACAACGGTGTTAAATCTTTAGTGCACGTACCTCAGGGAACAGGTTTTCAAACGTCAAAAAAGCACGTCAGGACACAGAAGTTTGCTCTTATTTTGTCAAAATAAACAGAAGACTTAAATTCTAAAATGTTAAAAGAATGAACACCCAAATGTCTCCTTACATTTCTTTTCTATGATCCTAGGAAAGGCAAATAGCAGTAACAATAACTGTCTTTATATTTGAATAATAATGGTTCTTGATCTTAACTTATTTGTGTGTGTTCCAATCTAATTGGTCACCTACAACTCAAAAAAAATTCATTTTAGTTTGGCAGTTAAAATCTCTGTGCATATACAATGACAAACTTCTGTCAGTGAAACTTCGTTTAAATCATGATTCATTAGTAAGGAGAATGTATTTTAAAGACTGAAATTTAAATTAAAGAACTCTCTGTTGAACATTAAAATTCAAAGAAGAACTATATAGTTAGATCAGGTGAGGGAGTATGAGATGACTAAGTGCCTTTTGGTCTAAATCATATGTTCAGTGTTGAAATTAGATTCTGTGTGGGATTGGTTGGCAATAGTTGCAGCTTGCCCATTTGGAAGTAGTCTGATTTTTTTTTTTCATTGAGAGTTTCTTTTTTCATTATTACTCTTGAAAAGTCCCAGTAGTTCTAGTTACATGTGTGTTTGGAATGTCTCTACATTGAGTTGATTCATTATATTGCCTCATGTTTATTTCAGACAGGACTTCTATCTGTTTTAGTACAATGGATACCTGTTCTATATGATTTTTTTTTTAAGAGCTGTGGATCAAAGTGTCATGAAGAAAACATATTGCATATCCTGAAACACCTAATCAAGTTGCAGCTAGGAATGTCCTTGAAAATATTAGTGACACAAGAAATGTCTTTGGGAATATCTTCATCTTACATGTATTTTTTTTCCTGAAGTGCTTCATTATTCATGTATTATGAACTGTTCATAGGATGTGGCTTAGATCCTCTCCTTCAGGCGCTTTGGTCTCCAGTGACCTGTTAAAATGGTCTTAGCACATTCACTCAGCTTTTCATTGCAGTTCAGCCTGTTTATAAAAACGATCCATCAATATCATGTTCAGATGACAGTCTACGTAGAACTTGCCTTTGCTTAACCAGCTTGTCTAATGCTGAGAGCATAGAATTCTATCCAGGAATGACATCTTGAATAAGTTTGGGTTGGGGCATAATGCATTCTTCTTCAAGTCTATTTTATTTTCTTTTTTTCTCTTCAGACATTTCCTTGCTTTTACAAGGCTATAAAAATAGGAACACATTTTTCTTTCCTTTGAAATGATGTTGGCCCCAGTTTTTGTCTTCTCTAGAGTATAATTAAATCTGCATGCAAAGAAAGAAATGTTTACAGAGTCATGAATTTGATGCTATTTGCTATATTCATCCCCAGTATCTATAGTAGTTCATCGAACTTATGCTTGTTGACATCAATTGAATTATCTGAGCTGACATTTATGGGGTTTATCCTTTATAGGACTTTGTGTTTTTCTTCAAAAATACTAGGCCAGGGAGTTCTCCAAAAGGTAATTTTCACAATTGTTACCCACATTCTGACTGATTTCTGTCTTTGCAGCAGACTTGACTAATTAGACTGAATTAAGGTAACTCAGAATGCTGCCAATGACAGATATGCATCCCAGGTGTCAGTTTTAGTCCTGGTGCTGGCGGTGGTCTAGTTTATTTCCTTCAGCAGCCCTTCACTGGGCTTCAGATTGGGTTTGTGTGTATTTCTGAAAAGTTAAAATGGTTCTCACAAAAGGGGTGACTCACTTTTCATTCTTTTTAACGTCAGTCACGAGTGATCTTTACCTCTCATGGGGTAGGCTAAACTGACACAGAGCATGCGCCGCTTCCCTAAATGCGATGCTGTTTTAAGGGGTCTCACCATTTCCTTTCTGCCATCGACATCCTCCAGTGCCTTGTCTAAATCGGCTTGTGTTCTTAGCAGTCAAAATGCAAAGAGAACCCCAAGAGGATGATCTCATGTGCCAATGATCCAAGAAGATTGTTAAAAAGTGTTTGCCACACACCTTTGTAGCCTGTGGTAATTCACACTGCATACTCTACTCTTCTAGGGTAGAAAGCTGCAAACAGTTGACGTATTTGTCAAACTTAGAATAATATCATACTTACCTCTTTCCTTGTGGAGTGCTGAAGTGTACATTACTCAAAATAATTACATCTAACTTTTCTGAATCTATATGCCATTATATGCAGTTAATCTTACATCTTATTGTTAATCCCCTCCACAGCCTTTTGAAGTATGATAATATTAATTATCCCAATCCTACATTTATTGAAACTGAAGCTTTGATTTTTTTCTAAGATGACAGGAGTAGAATATATTGTTTGACTTAAATTGTGTTTTGCTCCCCACAAGGCAGTAGTATAGTGTTGTAGAGAGATCTTGAGTTTGACCGTAAGAGGTACTAAGTTCCAAATCTCATTCCCCCAAAATTTTTAATTGTACAAATTTAGTCAATTTCTTTGACTCCTCTAAACAGCAGTTTCTTTGTTTGAAAAATTGAGGTAATAATGCTGATCTCATTGAATTGGAAGGATTCAGTGTGATCATGAGAGAAAAGAACCCAAAAAATAGTGATACTTAAATTCACTTAGTGTTCTTCCCATTTATATTCTATGAAAATATTCAAGAAATGCTTGTTGTCAGGCCCATGGGTTTTAGTTCAAGAATTTGTTAAGATAGAAAGAATCATCAAAATTGATATTCAAAATTGCTGAGGGGAATGGATTCGAAGGCTAGGTTATGTGGATTCGAAGTGGAGTGAAGCCAGCTGTGCAAAAAGATCTCTTTCCCACGTGCTCCCACACTTGGTGTATAAGCTGGCACACGATGTCATTACCCTGTTTCATCATGAAGAATATAAGGTAGAAGGTGGAGTAGCTAGAAAAGAAGAAAGAAAGGTAGAGTTTTACCTGATAAAGGAGAAATCTCCATTTGGCTTGGAAAATATGAGTTGAATTATTGGGGTTCAGGCCCAAATGAATTTTTGTTTATATCTGTAAATAGATCTTCCTCAAGAATATCCTCTCCTCAGATTACAGCAGGAACTATATTTTATTTTATTTTATATTTATTATTTTATTTTATTTTATTATTTTTTTTTTTGCTGAACCAGGGATTGAACTCACAACCTCGTGCCAGTCAGACAGACACTGAAGTCACTGAGCCAAACTCCCAGCCCTGGTGTTTTGAGGCAGAGTCACACTGTGTAGCTCAGGCCGGCCTTGTGCTTGCGTTGTAGCCCAAGCCGGCCTTGAACTCACAATGCTTCTCCTACCTCAGCCTCCTGATTGCTGGGATTAAAGGCATGCGCCACCACACCCAGCTTTAGGAACTGTATTTTAATTAACAGTGGAATTGTTGGTACTAGTCAATATGTTAATTTTTATCATGTGAGGTAAAAATTCAAAACTTAGTGGAGACTATCTGATAAATTTAATGGGAAAAATATCTAAATCATCAACAATTGAACTCCTGTGTTTTATTTTATTTTATTTTATTTATTTTTTATTTTTGGTACTGGGGATTGAAACCACAACCTCATGCCTGTCAGGCAGGTACTTACTCCACTGAGCTAAATTCACAGCAAATTCCTGTATTTTAAAACTTTAACTGATATATTTCCTTACACCTGCCTTTCAATCAGCAACGGTAATAGCAAAGAGCTCTGATAGCCTTCTTATGGTGAGTACCGTTACACTTTCTAGAAAGTAGGAACTGCAAATGAAGGGCTAAACTGCTGAAATGTGGAAAACACTAGAAAACATATTCTGTTTCTTTTCTTAATCAAAGCATCATTCTGGTTACGTGATGTCAATGTTCCTAACTGTAATCCCCACTTTCCAGATTGATAACCTCGGAAAAAAACTGACTTTTATGTAAATTTCGTCTTTAGATGTAGAATCATTTAAAATCCTATTTAAAATACTTGCATCAATTTTAAGTAAACTTTCTCTATGTAGGAGGTACAGAAATTCTCAGAAATCATTTTCTAAATCTTTCACTAATAATTTGTACAAGCTGATGGATTGCCAAATTATACTTAGGATACTATTAAAAGTTGTACTGTTTTGAAATGAAATTAGTAAAATGGAAAATCACTGCCTGTTTAGTTATAATTGGATATGTCATCAACTATAGTTTCTTCAGGGCTAAATACTGTTCACAATTTCATGATCTATTTCAAAGCTGCTTAGCATATTTATTAAGTGAGGTTTGGGCTTTTCCCAAAGAGAAGGTAGATTATGCATCTGCCAGGATAGGCTATTACAACAAATCCAACAATCTCAATGTTTTGACATAAAATAGATCTTCTGCTCACACTATGGGAACAAAGCTGGTCATCAGGGGAGTCTGATTATCAGAGTAATTTGAGGGACCTCATTTTATAGATGTTTTAGCTCAACACATATTGCCAGTACCAGTGTTAAGATGGAGGGAACATTACATAGCATACATTAGGTCTTAAATCTTCCACTTAAATCTTCCACTTGTACAGCACTTCCGTTCATATTTATTGGCCAAAGCCATTCTCATGATCACGCTCAATTTAAAAGCTGTGAAAGTATAATACCTTATTTGCATGCAGGAAGAGTTCTGGGCCATATTTGAAAAGCTCCAGGGTCTACCATAGCAGGTATTCCAGATTTACTTACTTGATGGCTTGATGCCATTTGATTTGTCTCTAACAGAAAGGATCAACAATCTAGTTTAAAGAAGGTTGAGCTCCACTGTGCCCATCTTCAGATGGTGCCTTCAAAGTTTTACAAAATGCCATGTTTAATTTGCCATCCTCCAGATTATCGAATTGTTTTAGCTGTTTGACTAAACTCTCTGTAAGTGAAAACATCCTAACTGATATGTATTGAAGGAAAAATTTTGGTATTACGTGTTTTTCAAAAGATGCTAGCTAAACATTACTTATTTATTCCTCTGAACATTCCCTAGTCTATTACCAAATTTTCTTTTGACTGGTATGCAAATAATAGGAAATCCATGAAATTAGAATTACTTTTAAATTAAAATCTATCATTTCATTTTTTTTTTTTTTGATGGACACTGTCTTTTGTGGAAAAGATGAAGATAAGATCCAGAGATAGTTACTTAATCCATGATAGAAGCAGTTGTTGGAATAATTTTCTAAACTCAAAAACAACAAAAGGTTGTATTTTCTAATGTAAAAATTACAATGACGTTATATCACAGGAAACCTTGGTTACAGAATATGATCCAAGGTAGAATTACAGAGAAGCATATTGGTCAAATTGGGTGATAAAAACAGACAGAGAGAGAGATAATTGAGTACAGTATAAATGAAAAAACATGATGTATAATTTTACCTATAGAAATAACAGCAGTGTAAACTATTTGTAAATCTGAACCAATTTTACTAAAATGATTTTTGTAATTTAGGAAAATTGTATTTATTTTAATTAGACTTTATATTTTATATTACATGCAAAGAGGAGTCCCTCCAGGTTAGGAGGGCAAAATAAAGACTTAATTGCTAAATATGAACATGAAGTAATGAAGTGAAAATGGAGAAATAGCTCATGTCCCTGTGAGAAGTTTCTATTTCTGTTTTTCCCAAAAGAATAATATTAAATGTCATGTAATAGTTTTACCTTACTCTATAACATGTGTGATTATGTGACAATGACATATTTCTATATCTAGGGTAGCTAACTTGCTTTTGGATGCCATCCAAGGTAGCTTCAGGGTATTCTAAATTTTGTACATAGCTTTTAGCAAGGCATTTAAAGATTGACATGAGATAGTATTTTGTCAGAAGAACTTGAAACTATAATACTCAGAATTATCATTTTTTCCCACAATGGGTGGTAAATCTGCTAAATTAAAATATGTGTACCAAAGACAAAGCTTGCAAGTTAATATTACTCCAAGATGACAGCCCCAAACGTCCATGTAGAATTCTTAAAGAGATTGACACACAAATACAGATACTGTACATTCATTCCTGGTTGAGAATCATTCTAGAAGAGGATCTAAAGTTTTTTATTCTTCTCCTTTCCTCAACCAACATAGTGCTAAAAGAAAAAAGTAATAGAGGAGGGCATTTCTGGTTTGGGTAGGCTTTGGACGTAGAGTGGAATTTCAAAAGAAAAATTAGCGAAGATCTGGGAAAGCAACCTAAGGTTTCTTGCTCCTACTTTCTTGGTATTTCAAGTGAAGAACAAACCAGAGTGTAAGCTTATAGCATGTCTCTGAGGTCAACCTTTAGAATGCGATAGAGCTAAACTATTGGATGATGGCCCACACAAATTATGGACCTGGGATACATACAGTATGGTTGTTCTGAATTTCATAAAACAGTTACTGTATTTGATTGATTTACACAGGGTAGAAAGAACAGGTTATAAATTCAAGCGCATGACCAAGAGTGGCTTCTATACTATACTCACCTAAAAACTTTATTTTGATTTAGTCCACATTTTAAGAATAAATTGGGATTAGATATGTCAGTTGCCTAGGAAAAGACTTAGAATATAGTAGCAGCACAATAAATATTTATTATGCTAATTAATAGGTTAAAAATGCCTGATATCTCATGATCTACTGTTAAGTGTAGCTAATAAAATTGCTTAGGAATCCCTAAGGTTTAAAATCTTATCAAGTAAACTGGGCTTGGTGGCACACAACTTTAATCCCAGCACTTGGCAGGCTGAGGTAGGAGTGTTGTGAGTTTGAGGCCGGCTTGGGCTACAATGTGAGTGCAAGGCTGGTCTGTACTACATAGTGTGACCCTGTCTCAAAAAACTGGGGCTGGAAGTTTGACTCAGTGGCTTCAGCACCTGCCTGGCAGGTGCAAGGTTGTGAGTTCGATCCCCAGTGCCACCAAAAAAAAAAAAAAAAAAGAAAGAAAAGTCTTATCAAGAAGTTTCTATATTACCCACTAATTTTATGTCTTATTGTTTTGAGATCTGAAGACTAAATTTTAAGGAAAGGCTTCATCTAAAATATGCCAACATTTTAGGTGTAATTTTCTATACATCAATCAGTGTATCACTGGATACACATGAAGGGCGTAGTTAACAGTGTGCTAAGAAAAGGTGAAAACTCTAAATGCTTCAGGGGCTCTCATTTTTTTTCATACTCTTTAGAAATCATCTGTATGCTAAATTGCTTGCCATTTTGTAAATCTGAGTCACAAATGGCTCTCACTGACTTAAAAATTTTTAAATTCTGCCATTTCTATATTTCAAAGTATGGTGGATACATATTTGCTAAAATTTATGTGTTATCCTTACTTATTTGAGCCAGCAGGTCCAAGCGAATTTTCTGAACACTTTAAAATACTAGGCTTAATAAATTCTTTAACGACTTTCTTTCATTTCATTAAATTACACTTGGAAGTGCTTGCTGATTAGCCACTTCACAGAGAAAGTGAAGTTAAAGTTATTAAAATATCTTCAATGCCTTGGAGGAAGTATGTTATTTAGAGAAATAACAAAAACTGAATGGCTTGTGATTTTACTCAGTGAATGTTGTCCATCTTCTTAGTCCTTGCCTTCTGAAAGCACTCGAATTACAAAGAATCTGAGTACTTGGAAGATTTTGTTTCCTGTTTCCGTTTATTTTTAGAAATGTTAACGAAGAATCCATATGTAAATGTAATTTTCAGTGTTCCTCAAATTTGCACTGAAAGTTAATTTTAAAATACAGTATATCCCTATTCTTTGGGATGTTTTGGCAAAAGAGGTTTATATTCAACCTAATGTGTATTAACAATTTTGGAAAAATTAGAATAAAAAAAAATGGAACTCTAGACTTCACGTAATGCATTCCTTTATTATGATCCCCAAAACATTTAAAACTAAAATGCCATGGGATCAACATTATGGATATGATTTATATCTAACACTTTCTTTCTATAGCCTTTTAGGAGCCTCAAGCAGACAGCATTCTCAGTTCACCATCTAGAATGTCCTTTCCTTTTGCAATTCTAATTTGGAGCAACAATTCCTAAAATGTGGTCTCCTAAAGGAGTAACATCAATGTCATCAGAGAACACAGGGCTTTTCCCCAGACCTACTAAATTAGAAATTTTGTTTATCAAGCCCTCTGTGTGATTCTGATGCAGATAAATTTGAGAACAACTGATTTACAGATTTACTGTGGAGTAAAAAATATGTTTATGGTTGTGATGCTTCGGCTTATTGAGTACAAGACAATCTCAGAAACTGGGAAGCCCCTTTAAACTGTGGACCTTAAGCAGCAATAAATTTGGAAAGAATTTTTTTCTCCACAGAGGTCAGTAGACTGTTCCAAAGCCTGAAAGACCTTACAAGGAATGGAAGATCAGATTAAAATTTTCATGGATACATTGCCACCAAACAATCCTTTGACCTCAGTGTGGCTTTAGTTTCAGGTATCCTCAAATGAACAGATGCAATTTCAGGGTGTCGGTTGTTCCAAATTCCCTATATTACCTAGGTGGTTCATTTGAATTTGTACTACCTTTTTGGAAAGAAATCACAAAGGAAAATATCACTAAGGTGTTTGAAGATTAGGGCCAATCACAACTCAAGATTATAATGAGCATTGATTTAAGTTTGCCAGATAAACTACAGCATACTTTGTTAAATTGGAATTTCAAATAAACCATGTATTTCTTTTTTTTTTTTAGTATGAATGTGTCCCATGAAATATTTCTAGCATATTCATCCTAAAAGCAATATTTATTATCTTTCTGAAATTCCAATTTAGTGCATTATCATGTATTTCTATTTTGCTAAATCAGCTTTAAACAAGCAACTTCTATGACTAGTTATCTAGTCCAACAATTTTTTTTGTTGTGTCATACTTACTGCATTTAATCAAACAATATACTTGCTGCGGTGTTGATATATTAATATATTTTTTGCTTTTATGTATAAATACCATTGACATAAAATCCATCCTTGATAGGGGAAGACAAAGTGTACATATAAAACAAGTGTATAGATTTTATCTGAGTTGTCTTCACTTAAAAATATATTGTATCTTATATGGTTTCATTAGATACAATGCAATACAACTTTGTTTTCCTAATTGATAAGAAAAATATTTAGTGAAAGCAATAGCTGTAATTATTTGTAATAAAAAACATAAATACATTCTGGAGGTGTTGTATGTTCAATCATGGTAAGTCATCTTCAAGGTTAAGAATATTACTTTTGACCTCTGAACGGCACCCTGAATGTCTCTTTGTATGATAACAGTAGGCAATGTTGCAGACACGGTGGATTCTCTTCTGTCTGTTCTTCGAGGCCCAATGTGGTTCTCACCACCTTGTTTTACTCTGATCGTTATTATTTTTCTCTTTTTTTCCCTTTATTTTATATTCTGTTTTTATTGATTTTGTATCGTTTTGTTTTTGGTTCAATCCTACTACACCTGTTGGAATGGTCAGCTAATTTGAAGATAGCAAGGTATGTTATAGTAGCTATTATACTCATATTATTGGTCTTTGAAGTTCTATACCACTCCTGCTGCTTCGTTTTGATTGACTTTATTTGTTGCATTCTGTTATATTTTACTATCTTTAAAATAAAATTAAAAAAAAAAGAATATTACTTTTGAATAATTATCAGAACATCTCTTGTGCAATATTATAACAGATGACAACCCTCTTAGCTACTGTCTGATTCTCACCACTCTGACTTGTAAAGTTCACTGTGAAACAATTTGTTATGTAACCCATTTTTACCAATAAGGAAACTGAGGGGGGAAAAGTGCTGAGTCTGGTCTAACATCATATTGTTGGGAGAACTACTCAATATATTTCTAATAAGGGAAAAACTTGTGTACTTTTCCTGAGATAAGCACTTTTATATGCTTATATCATTGAATCCTCTTGAGCACATTGAATGATAAAAGGACATATTATGCTTTGCTCTCCTTACAAATAATTGAATGTAGTCTTAGAATAAAAAAACTTTCCCATATGACATATATAACAAATAATGTAGCAATGACTTAAGTATAATGCTCTATTAATAATGTTATATATAGAATCCTCTTGGAGCATCAATAATCATTTATCAACTTAGCATGTTCATAAATTGTTTTATGTTTCAGAAATTATAAATGTGCTTTGCTAAGTAAGATTTTTCTTAAATGTCTCTTTTTCCCTATAATGAACTATCACAATTCATTCAAAACCTAAGAAGAAATAACACATGGTGCAGGGTCTTCATTCATAATAAATTCTCTATGTGACAGCATTGAATTAAATGACAAAAGACTAGAATTACCTTTCAAATAAAGACCCATAGATTTATAAAGCAAGAGGAATTAAGATTGTACCCCAAACTCATTTAAATTCCTGTTTCTTCTTCCAATGTAGAAAGCTGGAGAGAATACTAAATAATATATAAAATGATAAATTTTTACAAACCCATCAGATATTTGAAGATACAGCACAATCTGTTATCTAGAAATCTAAGATAGTTTCTTCCAAAGAGAGAGGACGTGAGTAGTGGCTTTCTGGATTAGGTGAGCAGTATGGTCGGAAAATGACCCCAGCATAGATGGAGGTAGGTATTTCACCTATAATATCTAATGACTTACTAGTGTCAGTCAAAAATTACTTGGATTGGAGACAAGGAAAGTTTACAGCCCGGTACACACCCTTCTCCATACACCTAACCAGTTGCATATAAGAAAGATTGGGAGCTGGATAGGAAACCAAAGGAAACCCACTCTGGTGTTGCCAGCCTCAGAGAGGGGAGAAATATCTGTGCAGGAAACACAGAAATTCCTGTCTGGATCACTCCTGAGGATTACTCCCAAGGAAACAAATTATTCATACCTGGGGTGGAAGGGCAGTAAACAATCTTAGAGCTGCACAGGTGAACAGGCATTGAGACATGGCGAAGGGAACAAGAAAATCTCTTTGTGTTGGGAGAAGAATAGCAAATAAACTTGGATCAGACCATTAGTGTTCCATGGCTGGAAGGGAGAGACAATCGGAAAAAACCAATTAAAGGTACAAAGTGGAATTTGACTGCCAGACAAGGAAGATATCTCTGAGAAAGCCCTGACTCAGAGTTGCACAACTGAGAGCTTAACAATAACAGCTACTTAACCAGAACGGCAGAGAAAGATCCCCTGGAGACTAGGTTAGTGTCATAACTCAGTAACTTACATAGTCTGCTCTGGAGGATTTATAGGAACCTGGAGGGTTCTAGCTTCACAGGAAAGCCCTGAACTGATTATGGGACAGAAACTTTGAGTAAAAAATTCTGGCAACTGAGTTTCAGCTCCTAGTGAAAGGAGCACAAAAGTTATTTGAAATGTGTAGTACTCTGAAGGTAACCAAAGGAACAACAAAAAACAGCGATGGAAGTTCAGCTCATCTCCTAAATCGACAGACTGATTTAGTCTACTCACATTAAAGACTTAGCAGAAAGGTAAACTCATTTTCAAGTGTAACTGCTATTCATCTCAGTCTCTACTCAGTCTCTACTCCCCTACTTATATGTCCAGTGAAATATTACATGAAAAAGTAAGAAAAAAGTACCATCAAGGGACAATACAATCAATGCGACCAGACTAAAATATGACAAAAATGTTGGAATTATCACATGGAGTTTAACTGTATGTATTACGATCTTCAAAAGACAGTCCAGAGACCTGAGGATGGTGGCACACACCTATAGACCCAGCACTCTGTGAGGTGGAAACAGGAAAATCGCAAGTTTGAACCCAAGGTGGGCAGCTTGGTGACTTTAGGAGAACTTGTTTCAAAATAAAAAAAAAAAATTAAAAAGCTGCCAATGCAGCTTGATGTGAAGACCATAGGTTCAAATTCCAGGATAGAGGGTAAAAAATATAATCCAGAGTAAAGGACGATCACTCTCTGCTTGCAAGACAAATTAAAAATTGAGACACTGGGGAGAATTGTCTCTTAATAATATCTATCCTTCATTTCTACAGTTTCTTGGTTACCAGTGAAATTCTCATTCTTGTGACCATTCTGGTTTATTGGCCTGACAAGATATCACCTCTTCCACTCAATTTTTACCATATAGCATTTGATTAAAGTTACTGTCTTCAGAGCTCTGAGCAACTGAGTGAGGCTAACCAGCAGTATTAAGCTTCAGTTCTTGAAACTAGCCTGATGGTCTTCCTTAGAAAGTCATGTGGCTTTATTCTTAAATGTTTTAATTAATTTTCCCTCTTGGTTGGAGCCATTACTCAAGGTATAGTAGGATGCATTAGTGACTACACAGACTCCATATTGGTCTACAAGGAGAAAATCTAGGAAATTTATACTGTCTATACCAAATGTGAGCACTCAGTTGAAAGTGAACTGAAAGCTTTTGAACCCTTTCAGCCAAGGTCAGAAACAACTGACTTCTCATCTTTTCTAATTGGATGATATCAGAATAGAAATAAATACCAAAAGATGATTGCAAATTAAGAATTAGATCTACCTTTAGGAAGTTCTGCTGAGTAGCCAAAGGTAGTCCATTTTGGGAAGATCTCTGTAGTTACTGGCCACCTATGACATCTACTGATAGTATTTTCTTAAACATATTAAAGTCTCTTATCATCATCCCTGTGATAAAAATCACTGTGTTTTTGGAAGAGGATCAAGTTAATGTCAGGCTTCTATACAAGAAGTAGATTCATGGAAGTTCATTCAATGCCCCTAGAATTAAATATTAGCCACTTCTTAAATATTATTGAGAATCCCCGGTAGGATATTTCTCAATAGGGAGTTATTTGTTAACATTACTTCCATAACAGGAGAGCTGGGAAACAAGATTTTCAGTTCAACTTGAATAATTTTTCCTAGTCTTTGTTTCCGGAGAAACTGTGAGGGCAACAAATCCAATGTCCTTTGTTTTTTCACACTTGTACACAGCAGCAGCCAGCTGGTCTTCACCCACATTCCAGAATGATGAACAATGGCAAAAACATCAAAGTGGGAGGAGATATGGGGGCTGCTGGTAAATGTTTTATGTTAGAGGTATAAGAAATGGGGTCAAGTCATATTGTTTTCAATAAGTCACCAAAGCTGAAATCTTTAGTGCTAAATCAGGTCACAGTTATGAGTTGGAAGATGACAGACCCCATAGTTGATTATATCTAAGGTGCTTGGTCATATGCAAGCAGGGCGGGTCAGGTCATTTTTATAAAACTGATGAAGACCCATTATGTTCCCCACTTTTTGTAGGTGCAGGCTACTATAGGGGGCTTGGAAAAAAGTGTCATCCACAATGTGAGCATTCTCTTTAAGATACAGGATCACAGCAATCCAATTTGGTACTCTTGAGAATGTACTGACTGTGTGTGCCATTGCTATTAAGGAAAAGAAAGAAAATTACGCCTAGTAATGGTGAAGGCAGAATCCTAAATTTTCTAAATAAGTCTATGTAGTCCCCACTCCATTCTTCTTGACCATTCCCTAGAAAGTGTCTAAGGGGAGAAATCTCTTTCAGTGACAGCAACGTTCTGTAGCCAAACCATCCTTCTAAGGAAAAGGTGAAGAAAGCTGAGTTAGGCATCTTTCTAAGTGGATTTCTTTTCTTTTCTTTTCTTTCTTTCTTTCTTTCTTTCTTTCTTTCTTTCTTTCTTTCTTTCTTTCTTTCTTTCTTTCTTTCTTTCTTTCTGGTACTGGAGATCAAACTCATGACCTCGCACTTGCCAGGCAGGCACTTATGGCACTGAGCTAAATCCCCAGCCCCATCCAAGTGGATTTCAAAGGGGGCTCTTGTAATGCTCAAAATTATCAGATAGCTGTGGGTTTTGCAGAATGTAGGAGCCCTCCGAGTTTTGGGAACCCTGTGAGTAGTGTGACTATGAGCTCTACTGAGTGGATTCTCAGTTACTGGTGTAGAAAGTTCAAAAGGTGACACTCATTAGTATCAAAGTTGTGGTGATTGATTGCACTAGAAGATTCACATGGTGATCTGAAAATATCTTGGTATCCGGGAGGTGCTGTTGATAACCCTCAAAGTCAGTGAAAGGTTTGACATAGCTTAACCAGAAGTGGGTAGGGACCATGTCCGATGTTTTGTACCCTTTCTCACTATGACAAGTCATCTGTAGCAGGAGTGACAATTTCTGAGATGCATTAATAACTTCTGTGTCAGGAACAATTTCTTTGCTCTCAGTTGACAATGAAGGATATGTTGCCATGTTTGATAGCATGATAGAGATGGGCAACAGTGGTGTGATTTGCAGGGTTCAGGTTTGATCAGTGGTTTGATTCTGCCTAATTGTCTCAGAGAAGGAGATCTTACCACATGAATGCCATCCACATGAATGACCCACACATTTCAATCTATTGTCATGAAATTTTTCACAGCTCCAAAATGGATATCTTCAATTTGCTAACATATAGTGTTCCACAATGGCAAGGCAACAAGTCAGTAAAAATAGATCAGTCCATCAAATGAATGGTAGCTAGAACTGTCTTGTGGCTTTGAGTTGTGTCCCTTTAGTGAAGCATCCATTTTTGATTCTATACACTCAGTTGAGATTTAGTGGCTGTAGCCCACATTGGACCTCAACTTAGTGGAACAGTCAGTGAAACTGGCCTAGGCTTCCAGAGAAATTGCAAATCAAAGACCCCTTGGGACCACCTTTTTCATGCACAGAAGCATGGTTGATAAAGATTTTTCACAGAGGGATAGTTATAACTTATTTTTATAAAGCCAAAATAATTCTGAGGTCAAGAGTGTTCTTAAATATACCACTGACCTTAGACAAGTGAGGCAGGTCAAAACCTTCTCTCAGTGATAGTAAGTCCAAATTGGCATACACTCAAGGCAGAGTCACAGGCCTCCTTGGGGATTTCAGTTTTGACCAGAGTTCAATAGTAAGCAAATAACTGTTTCGCAGCACAGCAGCATTGGTGGTGACTCCAAACCCAAGGAGCTCCCCTCAGTGGAGGGTGCCTTCTTTCAATGGGGATGATGATCAGCAAAGTCAGATTAAAGATTTGAAGTTCAAAGGCGTTAGGAGGGATGCGAGGCTACAAATGCAATCTGCATGTCACAGATTTCCTGGAATGCGTCCAACACAGTCTGTTGAACTAGGCCCCTTCAAAACATACTGATTTGTGGTTTAGCTAATAGAAGGAGCAAAGTGAAAAGGCCTGGGGTTGGCATACACTGACCCAAATACCCAAGCAGTTCAATATGGAGTTGGGCCTTGTTTGGGTGATGGAAGGGTAATGTAGCATGTTTTCCTTGAGAGATGGGAAATTGACATTATGGATCTGTCTATGCAGTCTCAAGAACTTTGGTTGGTGACTGACATGCTGCTTTCTTAATCCAGTGGGAAACAATCTTTTTTTCAGTGGAAAACATTCCTGAAACATATCCGAGAAGAAAGGAAGTCAGTGCCTCTGTTCACGAGAGATGTAGAAATGTGAGAGACCCATGTTAAAGTGTCTCTCTCAGGACCTTGCACTAAAAAGACTGAATTTCATTTCATGTACATTGTATCTGACTTCAAAGAAGTAGTCCAGTCTCAGTTTCATTTAAGAAATCAGAAAGATGGGAAAGTGAGGTGATCTGGAAGTTATTTCTTTGTCTGTCCTTAACCTATTTCCGCAGAGAGATATTTTAAAAAACAACATGAAAATGGGAATAGAAACAAAGCATGCAACTGAGTCATGCAGATTCTTCAGTGAAAACACCAAACAATATACTATGTACCCCAATACTATCAGCATTAAATTCATCAAACTGAGTTCACACAGTTCTGTGTACCTTAAGAAACACAAAAGTGAGTAAACACGTGTTTCCTAATATTCTAATTACTGATCATTCTCAGAAAATATAAAATGTATAGTGATCTGTTCGTTAATAGTTCAAAGATCTTACAGTATCAGGAAAGAATACTGGAAGTTCCTGTCATCTACTGGAGCCTCTGAAACTAAATATTTTTAAGTAAAAATAAATTATTCTAGATTGTTCTATAGACAAAAGGTTTCTTTGGTGCACACCAATGGCTCTCAAATTTGGTTGCTTCTAAGAACTACCTGGGGAGTTTTAAAAGTAACAATGCCAGACTCTATGCCTAGAGATTTTGATTTAATTGGTCTGGGGAGGGGCTCATGTCTGGGTGTCTTTTAAAATTCTCCAAGTTATCCCAAGGTTGCTGCCAGGGTTGAGAACCACTATGCAATGGAGTATGCTGCAGTGTAATTTTACTTTGGCTCCTTGGTCTGTGACACCATTTTAACACAAAACCTAGAGCATTATTTAAGCCTATGAAAAACAAAAGTACACAAAACAATTTAAGAATTTTATGGCTTTGACTTTAAAATTCAGATTGAAAGGTAAGATTTAAAATATGTCATTAATTTATTTGAGCAGTTCTTAATGGGGGGGAGCAGTGAATGTGGCAAATCAGAACCATCTGGGTCATTTTTTCCAAAGTAAAATAACCATGCTCTCACCAGGAGATTCTAATATTTGGAAAGGCATGTGAGTAGGAGAAGGAAAAATGCATAATTTTTAAAAGTTCTCCAGATGATTCTTACCCCACCCCCAGGCTACAACTACTCCATCTTCTGTGGAAAAACCACTGCTTTACTTATTTTGCTTGTAACTTGCCAGAGGAGTTAGGTAGATGTTACAGTGATCAGTGGTTAGCCGCAAGTCTTTACCTTCTTGTTATGTGATCAGGTTAATCATTTTGAAGCTTCAAAATACAAGACTTAGAAAAAAACCACTATTGGTTGGGAAAGATACCACAAATTAGAGCAATTTAGGCACAGAAATAGCCAAAAGCTTTCTTACTTAAAAAAAATGTGATTTTAGGAACAGCTACAAACATATGTTTTCCCCTTGGAAATATAAGAATATATCATATAAAGCAGTTGTAATATTAATAAGTGAACAATGTCATGTTTTGGAATCCAGATTTCATAATAAATTTTTGGAGTAACCCAAATAAAGCACAAAATAAATTTCATTACTTTTAAACTTAAAAAAAGTCTCAAAACTTCTTTTCTATAGCTATACTAAATGTGTGCCTTATATAGGTAAGTAGGTGATTTTCTGACAGTGTGGTCCGTGGGCCAGTAGGACCCTATCAACCCAGAAACACAGAATCATCTCATGCTCCATTCCATAGCAGCTCAATCAGAACCTGAATTTTAACAATATCCCCAAGTGATGTGTATGCACATTAAAATTTTAGAAGTTCTGCTTTAGTCCACTGTTTTCAAGACAGTCACCTAAACTACTTCCCAGATACAAGCAAGAGTGTCTCTAAATATCTTTAAAACCAACGTCACATAAATCATGTAAGAAAATACTTTAAAAGGATAACAAAGAACTTTAAAAATCTTAATCCTTACCTTTTGCTTCTGAACTGCATCCTTACAAGACACTCTGAAATTTTCAGCTTTCTCTTCGAATACAGTCAATAGATAGATGATAGCACAGAACTGAGCTTGCTGGTAGTGCTGGTCCTGGTGATATTACATGTTTTGTTGTTATTCTTTTTATCTCAGTTTTTCATTTCTCTTTCAGAAAGTGAACAGAACAGGCTGCAATTTGCTCACAAGCTGAAGTGCAAACTGCTCTTGAGGGGAAGGAAGAATGGAACACGACCATAGCCTCTCCTGTTCTTTTTATTTCAAATTGATGCTATGTAATGCTATACATCCAGTTTGGAACATCAAGAAGGAAGGGGTGGGAATAGGAGGGAGAAGGGCACAAACTTAAGCTGTGTCTTCTTAAATAAGTGACTTTTTATTTTTCAGAGTTATAATGAAAATCAAGTTAGTAGTTTCCAAATACAGCCTCCACTTATATAGTAATATTATGGTGGTGAAAATGTTTATAAGCCTTAGACTTTCCCACTGGTGTGTCTAAACATTACACCATGTGAGCTTCTCCACTTTTAATACCATCTTCTGTATCCCCTTAGGTCAGTATTATTTTTTGACCTCCACATGAGAATTCTTCCGTATTATTTTTCTCACCCTGTTAAGTTATGAATATCACCGTGAGGGTGAAACTCCAAGCTTTAGGTTAAGATCTGCACAGTAACTATTTTGAACTGAAACCTCTATATCATGTGCATAGCATTTTCACAAGCAAGCAGCCAGAAGGGTTTCCCCTTTTCATAATGTGTAAAACATAGAGCTTTAAAGTTTCTAATTTATATAATTTGGGTCTGGATGGATAATTAGATCACTAATAAACACCAGGTCTGAAAGTTAACATGGAGAGTATGCATTTCATAAAGACCTTGGAAAGTTGTGCCAATATGTGGACCATATATGATGTAAAGGGCCAACCCCTAATAAAGACCATGCCTTAGGAAGAATGCAGTGCAGATTTGCCTGAAGTTCATAGAAACAGGTCTGCATTCTCAAAGTAACACCTTGTGCCAAATTCATAATAAGAGATGTTTGGCTCAATGCCATTATAGTAGATTCTACTGCTGAATTTCTGCAAGGGCTTCAATCCAATCTACTAATCTTCATCACAAAATGACTGAACAATGCAAAGTATGAAAAACAAAATCAGAATAACCTGCTTAATCAAATCTCTACTTTTGTCTTTTCCTATGATCACCTACCTTTTCCTTCCAAGGAGATTTTTTTTTTTGTATTATGCGTTTAGATGAGAAAATAAAAAAAAAATAGACTGGCTTTCATTAGGCCCTGATTTAATGATTCTATTTTCCTGAGTATGTTCCAGTGTGATGGCAAATTCATGGCCTATCATTGATAGGAGAAATAGAAGTTTATGAAATGCTACACTCAGGAAACTGTAGGGCCTCAGATGTTTGCTACCATTGCAAAAGGAAATTTAAATGGAGCTGGGATTCCAAAAGTTATTGGTTTGGAGTGTATGGTATAAGTCAAAATTAGACTGTACAAAACACATTGGTCTTAAATTATAAAGGCAAAGTTTAGGCTGCAATAAAAATATCAAGAGGGGATAAATTATTTCCAAGAGTGCCTAGCACAACATGTAATATCTATTATTGATCAAATGAATGAACAAATCAATAAGAATGTCAGCATTTCTTTCCTTTGCTTTGAATTAAAGATAACCTGTGAGAAATTCTAGAAAATATGTGCTAATTTACAACTTATATTCCAATTGTACTGGTTAATAAAAAATAAATTAAAATCTGATGTAAGTGTTTTTGTTTTATCAAGTGCTATTTTATGGCAGTGCTTAATATACTGGACCACAGGCTCCTTCCAATACCTTCATTTTAGAGTTCAAAAGCCCATGTTTTCCTCTATGCTTACTTCACCAGCCAACTTCAATGCTTTTGGAAAGCATCTCCTCCTCACTTATATCATTAAGCAAGAAATTGTCTAAAAAAAACTCCAAGTTTATAGATTTAGCCCATATCTCTCTTCAGAGCTTGAGTATCATAAAGTCAAAATCACAGTTGCTTTACTGACGGGGTGCCTCATACTGAAGAAATGTTAACCATCACATATTTAGGATGAAATTAAAAAGTAATCTTAGTCTTTTCTGTCTCAGAAAAGGGTCATTCTATACCTACTTCTTCCAGTTAAAAGCCTAGAAGGTCTTCTCACTTCTTTCTTTTCCTATACCTACATCCACACATTATCCACCCACATGTGCTGACACTTAAGGCTTGCAGTATATCTCAACTCTACACTATGTCTCTGTATTCGATCCTTTATCAACTTGCTGCTTGACTAGTACAAAAGTTTCTCTGTTGTTCATTCTTTTCTGTATCAATTCATTTACTACAAAATAACCAGAGTGGTCATAATAATCACTTACCTGTTTAAAATAGTTGCGCATCTTCCTCTTAGAATAACTCCTGGATCTGTGAGTTCCTATATATGCTACCTCCTTCTTATTCTCACCTCACTCTCCTCCTTTTCCCCAGGCTGCAACCACACTGGTTTCCTTTCATGTAAAATATGAAAAATATTTTCTTTTATATGGGCTTTCATTTTTTTCCCCTCCTGTTTGTAATTTTCCCTTCCTATTCCTCTTCTTGGCATGACTGGCTCCTTCTTACACTTCAGGTTGAAATGACACACTTGCCATCTCTGACCACTTTAAAGTACAGCCTTGGTTTTCAACCTTCACAATGATGCTGCATCACATTCACTACTGCTGGGCTTCACAGTATCACAATCCAGAAATTTCTCCTTGCTTCCTCCCCTTCATTTCTTCCTCCACTCATTTCTCTTCTTCCAGCTTAAACATAAACTCCATGAGGCTAAGAAGCTTGTGTGTATCATCTGCCACCTGTCCTGCATATTGCAAATGTTCAATAAATAGCTGTGTCATCAGTAAATGAGACTATGCAAAAATACCCCTCAGTAAGGGTTTTTTTTTTTAAATTTCACAAATAATAATACATTTTTTTCTGTCAGCATTTCAACAGGCAACAGAACTCATTTGTTCTCTTCGTTCCATGGCATCATGTTTAAAACTCCTATACATTGTTAACTTATGAGGATTTTGCCATGGTCTCAAGGTGATTACCTTGCAAAATTCATATCTGAATGTAAATTTTCCTCGTGGTGGTAGGAAGAGTTTGGATCTATGAAGAAGTGATTAAGTCATAATGATTCCATCTTGATGAATGGATTACCCCCTTGTGAAAAAGGCTTTGGAGAACTTTCATTGCTCTGTCTTTCACGTCGTGGATGGGAGGGAATGACATTTATCCCCTCTCAAGCTTGCATTGACAAGCCATTGGAGAGACCGGAGCCCTTCTCGGACACCAATGCTGGTAGTTGATCTTGGACTTCCCATTCTCTGGAATCGTAAAATGTAATTTTCTGATCTTTCTGAAAAAAAAAAAAATAAAAACTAGTGTGCAATAATCTGTTTCAGAAGCATGAATGGACTAAGACAGGACTACATTTTCCCATTTGGGAACCATAGTAGTAGTAATGGCTGGGAGTGATTACTTTAATCAAATAGTCCATAATGCTTAAATATAGAACTGCTAAAAGAACAAGTTGCTAATGACCCCATAATTGCTGGGTTCAGGTTAACTATCACTCAAAGACAATTGCTGTAATAACAAATTATGATATTGAGATTATTATTACTTGCCATTTGTTGAATTTAGAAATGAGGTAACTGTGGAGAACAATTCAGAAAAATACAGAACCTTGCTATAAAAAGCTGCCGAGGATTCAGGCTTGCATTTCTCCGCCTAACTCAATTTTCTTTCCTGTCCATCCCACTAGTCTATGAATCTGACTTGCTGAGCATGCTCTGTGTTCTCTCCAACAGATGTGAGCCAACATGTGCTAATGCAACACACTTCCTTCCTACTCATTCTTAAATTCATACCATCTTCAGTTTTTTCTACACAAAAACACTCCAACTATCCAGATCACAAATACTGATAATGTGCTTGGCAAAAATAAACTGCCAGGGAATTGCATCTTTTTTTCCTGGTAAGTTATAAATTTTCTCTAAGATTGTTGGTGTTCTGCTCTTCATGGTTATCAGCATTTCCTTCCCCACTGTGTGAGGGTCAGGAATGGAAAGGATTTCTATCAGATAAAAAAATAAAACGATGTGTTTTTACATAATTGTTTAAACTATTCCTACATGTGGAGAACATTTGGGGTGATAAAGAACACATTCTAGTAAATAAAACAATATGAAGCTGTGTCCTGAAAAATTATTCTTGAGACATTTTTCCTCATAACTATTCATTTTTTCATAGGGAATTATCAGTATTTTCTTTCCCTGGTCTGTGTTTTAATAATACTTGCTAATTCATTTATTTGCTAACATATATTAAGAATCAATTTCAAGCATAAATTACAATATACTTATTGAAAAATGCAAATATTAATGATGTTGAAGAGTTTTCTGTAAGCAACTTAGAATTTTGAGCTAAATGGCCATGCAAATATGTATTCTGTTCAAACTGCCAGAGCAAAATACCATAGATTTGATGACTTAAATACAGAAATGTATTTGCTTACATTTCTGGAATTGGTAAGTCCATCATCAAGTTTTTGGCGTAGTTTAATTTCTGGTGAGTGTTCCTTTACTGGCTTGAGTAGTTACCTTTTTGTTGTTTCTTTGTATGAGAAAGAGAGAGAGGGAAAGAGGGAGAGAGAGAGAGGACCTCTTCCTCTTCTTATTTTTTTTTGAAAAGCAACTGTATTTAATGGTGAGAAACAAAAACAAAACAAAATTTTTACAAGAGCATCAAAATATGAAATAATGATAAATCTCATCACAAAATTTACAAGACCTATATACAGAAAACTAGAAAACATTACAGAGAAATTAAAGATTTCAAGACCTATTTTTTCAAGTAGAAACAAAAAAAATGTAATTTGAAAAGCAAAATTGGATCCAAATATCAAATAATAAACATTCTTTTTTTCTTTTTCTCTAACTGTCCCAACTAATTTTTATATATATATAGGTTTTGTTTCAGTTCATCACACCAGTACAACGATATGATAGTCATGTATATGCGACTTATTCACTTCACTGACAAGCATATCCTCAGCATTCATCCATTTGAGGGTGAAAATGTCTAGTTTGTTGTTCTTTATAGCTGAGTAGTATTCCATTATGTAAAAATACCACAACTTTTTTATCCATTCCTCAGTCGAGGGGCATTTAGGCTGCTTTCACGATCTAGCAATTATGAATTAGGCAGCGATGTACATAGGTGAACATATATCACTGTGATGAGATATTTTTAGTTCTTTTGGGAAGATACCCAGAAGGGGAATAGCTGGGTCAAATGGGACCTCCAATCCTAGCTTTTTGAGGAATCTCCACACTGACTTCCACAGAGGTTGCACCAGCCTGCATTCCCACCAACAGTGGAGAAGGGTTCCTTTTTGCCCACAGCCCCTCCAGTATTTGTTATTAGTTGACTTTGTAATACTAACCATTCTTTCTGGGGTGAGGTGGAATCTGAGTGATACTTTCATTTGCATCTCTCGAATGGCTAGTGCTGTTGAATATTTTTTTATGCATTTATTTGCCATTTGTACTTCTTCATCTGAGAAGTGTGTGTTTATCTCAGATGCCCATTTTTGGATTGGGTCTTTAAATCTTGGAGGACTGATCTTTTAAAGTTCTTTATAGGTCTTCGATATTAATTCTTTATCTGAGGGACAACTGGTAAACAATTTCTCCCACATTGTGGGTAGTCTTTTCACACTGTTGGTGGTTTCTCTTGCTGTGCAAAAGCTTTTCAATATGATGAGATCCCATTTTGTTGATTCTTTGTGTTAATTCCTGTGCAGTGTGGCTTTTATTCATAAAGTCTTTGCCTATACCAATGTTTTCAAGAGTTTTACCTACTCTATTTTTCAGTAGATTTAATGTTTCTGTTTTAATGTTGAGATCTTTAATCCATTTAGGTTTTAACTTAGTACATGGTGAAAGACATGGATCTAATCTTAATCTTCGACATGTGGAAAGCCAGTTTTTTCCAACTCCAATTATTAAAAAGGCTGCTTTTGTCCAGTCCTCTTCCTCTTCTTACCAAGTATCTGTCTTGTCAGTTTCAAGCCTTCCATTTTGACTTCATTTAACTTCAATTACCTCCTGAAGATCCTTTCTCCAGGTGTAGTTACATTGTGGTTAGAACTTCAACACATAAATGTGAATTTGGGGATGACTCAGTGATCTAGAAATCTCCTGTCAGTAGCTTGTTATTTCATTTAAGTCAGTTTAATGGTGTTAGAAGCATTGCTACATAAAGCTTCCCAATTTGCCTAGAGTTTATTTGTCCAGCATACTAGAGACACAGTGGACAACTGACTAAAATAAAGCAAGTTTTCACCTCCGCCTGGAGCCCGGGACTTAATCCTGGCTCATTTTATTTCGCTTGTTCTTGACTTCTCTACTATGCTGTCGAGTGCATTTCATCTTGCACTGTACCAGGCTTGACATACCACATTTAAGGTTGATAGGAAAGTGTTTAATAATGTTTTCTGAGAAATGCCATGATGACTACGTTTCTGTCTAACAAAGATGTAATTTTCAATTTTGATCTCAAATACTATTACATTTTTCTTTCATACAAGCAAAAAGTCACAGAATAGAGTGAAAGGATAATATTTAGCAGAACAGCAATGAACTGTAATTTGTTTTAGGACCCTATAAGACAAATTTTTTTTATCAGTTTACCTAAGTATAATGTATGGTTTTTGTCAGGCTTAAGTAAGATAAGTCAATGAACCTATGAAATTCTAAATGTAGTACTTGAAACTTGGTGGAGTCTAAACAAATGGCAGACATTGTATCATCACTTTTCTTATCAAACAAAGATTCATTCCATAAAAAGAGAAGATTTTTTAGTGATATGAAGTAGCATGTTGCAATTTCAATACCATTTACAAGGAAAACAATCATTAATATAGATTATGATCACAAAATTTGAAGTTCAATTTGAACAATTTTAAATGGAGATTTGAAGAATTGTCTGAAAAGAGGGAAAAGTGAAGAAAAAGTGACATAAAAAACGTCATATAACACGGTGAAGAGGTTCTGCGTGATCAGAATATTGAAAGGCTGAGAGAAGCCCAAGCAATCAAAACTAACAAAATCGATCAAAAAGTGTTTACTGAAGAGAATTAGGACTTACTTTCAGATCTCACTACATATATTCTAGTTTATACAATTTTGCTTTAGGTACTTTTGCCATTTAGCTATATGCATTCTCTTTATTGGGATTTTTATTAATTGCCATGATGGTCTTCAAGAAGTACAGATTGTCACATGGACAGAATATACACTATTTGTTCATAGTAACCAGTATTTTCAAGCCCTTTTTGAACAAAGTAGCTGTCTATTACCGTGTAGAGTGGAAATACTATTAATAACTATCAAAAAAAATCCTGCAGAAAACCCTTATACAGTATCCAAAACATTGTCACATGGACAGAATATACACTATTTGTTCATAGTAACCAGTATTTTCAAGCCCTTTTTGAACAAAGTAGCTGTCTATTACCATGTAGAGTGGAAATACTATTAATAACTTTCCAAAAAAATCCTGCAGAAAACCCTTATACAGTATCCAAAACATTGTGCCATCTAATTTCTGCCATAAAAAAGTGAGTGAGAGCTTTTTAACTTTGCAGAAACTATAGGAGGAAGCATAGAGTAGATTAGGCTGCAGTAACAAACTCCAGAATTTTATTTGATTCCAAAAATAAAAGTTCATCTCTTACATGTGAGTTGAGATGCGAATGTTACTCTGCTCCAAGATTCTGGCTATTATTACTTGACATTGCTATAGGACAAGGAAAAAAATGTTGGTTCACCATATCCTAATTCTTACATCTTTTCACAGTCTAACAGTTCACTGGACAAAGTAAGTAATGTGACCTCATCTGATTTCAAGGGAAATGGCATATACAATTGATGTCAGAGGGACAACAAACATGTTTTAACAACAGTACAATCACAAGAGGCAATGCCAGGAGAGCAGAGAAGTGAAACATGAGAAACTATGTCACTGAAGAATAAACCTGAACTAAACCCTAACTTTTCTCTCTAACTCTTCCATATCCATATTATTTATATGTTGACATCCCATCCCAAATCCAAAGCCTCTAAGAGTATTTCATTCACAAGCTAGTCCACAGTCACAATACAGCAAATTATCAAAATTATCATTGAAATGTTCATTCCCATTTATGGCTCCAGTAGCTTCTGATACAGATTGATAAATCTTGGCTGTTATTCTTTGGGTTTGTATCTATCCGGATATTGGAATAGGAATTTGTGTTGCCATTAGAAACCCTGGAATATGATCAATTTAAAAATATGTTTTCTTCTTTTAAAGACAGACTGCTGGCCATACCAAAAATTTTCCAAAATGTACTTTTGAAAATCTCCCATTGTTTTATGAAATATGTCCATTTTAGTTATGATTATCACGTATGATTATCCCTGGTCTGTGAGACTCTAGATGGGGGAGCCTAGTGGTAAGTTTAACAAAAGTGTGTCCCCAAAACTGTGTGTTAAAGTTTCTCACTCAGACTCCAGAAAATTGTAAAACTTCCCATCTAACCATCATACCAGTTTTTGACAGTAACAGCTTTTGTGCCAGAATGATAAATTTTGGCTCTTACTCTCCAGATTCATCTCTCTGATTCTGGGCTGGCAATTTGACTTGCAACTGTAGTTTTCTGATGAGTTTAAGAAGTTTTTGACTTTCAGTTTGTTTATTTTTTTGGTATTGTTGTTGTCCTTTTGAAGATAAGATTGTCACCTTCATAGGACAGTTAAATTGACTATATTACTAAATACATTAGCTATTGAAAAAGAACAGTTAATACTCATGATTAGATCAATTTTACATGTCTATATCTGCTAATCTGAACAACCCCTTTGAAGGTAACGACATGCAATATTGCAACTACTGTCAAATTTCAACCATCTCATTGTGTAAACACATAATGTTATTGTATCGGATTTGTTGTTGTTGTTTGTTTGTCTTTTTTGCTTTTTGTTTCTCTCTTCTGTGTCCATTTTCTCTTAAATAAAAACCTTCCATGCTGTATACATCTAGATAGAAAGTATCTCCTCCCTCCTTTTTTGTATGAATAGTTCTTTTACCCTAAGATTACAAGCTCAAATATTTCTTATTTAAAATGATTTTCCTAAGTAAAACACACAGCCTCCAAGATCATTCTGTATTGAACATTATATTTAACAATTAAAAATCTGACAGTGTAAACAAGATCCAAAATGCACAATAGATATTGTGAATTGGGAAGAAACTGTTCAAAAGAAAAGAAAAGAAAAGAAAAACTGTGATGGGACAAAGGAAAAAGGAAAGAAAGAAAAATGAAAAATGTATATAAATGCAAGACACTTAAGATAGTTATATAGCTGATTTCTCTTGGTTCACTGAGCGGAAAATTTTGTGCTAAGAATTTTCTGGACAATGTTTCAATGCCTATATCTTGTACTCTGAACAACTACTGCGAATAAACCATATGCATTGTATTGATTATTGTTATTCTCCTACTAGCCTGTTTTGAAACTGTTTTACTGTTATTTCTTACTTTTTCTGTTTAAAATAAAAAAAGAACAATTAAAAGTTGTCATTTGTAGATTTGATCTACTTGGTGAAAGTTGACTGATACATAAGCTAATGTTTGGATCACAAAAGCCCAGAAAAACCAAAACTGGAATTTGCATGATAAAAACTAAAATATTGATTGTATAAAAGCAATGTCATCTTTCAAAGAAGATAAATTGTATATAAAATAGGCTTCCAGTATATGAACTAGGTTGCCAGTAAATGAACGAGGCTTCTCAAAAGCACCAACCAGCTTTGGTGAGAGCAGACACTGTAGTTAAATTCAAATCCATGATTACTTCATGATTTTTACTTAAGTAGTTACCAAAACTATTGTTAGTTTTTAAATGTAGGGACTTTCCTCTGAGGCATTGTAGGAGAGAAATCAGATTTTAGGGAAAAGTTTTCAACCTGAAGTCTATATTTTGGACCTGGATGTGAAAAATAGGCACGAGGAAAGGTAAGATGGGTTCTATTTGGATGTTGTTGACCATTACCAAAACCTAGTGGATTCTATGGACCTAAACTCTTCACTGTCCTAATAAGCATTTTTAGAGTAAAAACTTGTTAATTAGTGAAATGAATAATCAATAATTAGCTGCACACTCTAGAAAACTACTCCTATTTCCATGACTATGGAAGTAATCAAAGATTAATATTCCCCACCCAGAAAATGGAAGTTGAGTGAACACATTGATATAAATCCTTTGTATAAACTAACAGGAATTCAATAGTCCTAAAAAGAAATTCAAACTAAAATTCCTCTCAGCTCTTGATTTACATTATATAGGCTGTGTAACTATAAAGTTCTCTTATTACAAATGTAACTCTGCCATGGTTCCTTGAACCATGTCCCTGCTTCTAAGCCTAAATCTCTTCTTAAAATAAATTAACATTTTGGTTTGCAATACATTTGAAATACATTTGGTTTGGTATGTTAGATCCTTTAAAAGCAATAAAATATCTTTCATTGCCCCTCAAACACTATAGACAGTTAAATTTGTGCTAATCATTAATATAAACTGTGGCAACCAAGAGCCTCAATTTGGATTATTGGCAATTACTTGAAATATTATAGATAGGATAAGAGAAACAAGGCTTTTCCTTGGTGGCCCTTATCAAATCAAAGGACCAGTGCTCACAGTTTGAGACTTGGCACTTCAAAAGACAACATAGACAATTACAATAAAATTGCCACATTTCTGTGCTTTTTTTAACCTTATCTTTTGGAATAAAATTTGATGATTATCATTATATAGTGGTTAGAAGTATAAATTCTCAAGTAAGAGAGAGTTAAAGTTGAATTTCTGATCCTCTTACTTCCTAACTAATGTTAATATATAAGACTTAACTTCTCAGTTTCCTTTTCCCTAAAATTGAAAAAAATGTTATGGTATTCCTATAGGAATGTTTTAAATACAGTATTGAAAAAGATAGTAATCTTAATGTGTTAGCATTTGAGCCTAGACTATAACATGCATTTGAAAATTTTTAATATTGTTTTAATAATATTACTTTAAGTAGGATTTCTAAAATTAATTTTTTTGTATTCTTGGGAAATGGCTATAGCACCTAAGCTTAATTGGGTCATCTTGTCTAGCTTGGAAGCCACCTAGGGGAGTAGTAAGGCACTGTTTGGTTGTGTTTCTAGGTGAATCATGGAGACATGACCCTGGGTAGAGTATGTGGTAACTGGCCCCTCTCCAGCACTGTTCCCCTGATCCACTTCCTGACTTCCAAAACTAAACATATTTTCTCCACAATGATCCACCACCCTGATATTTCCACTTTGGAACTAAATGATCATAAACTGAATACCCTGAAACCATGAACTAAATTGAACCTCTCCTCATTTAAATTGTAGGTTTTGGGTATTATGACTCAATGATGAGAAAATTAATACAGAAAATTGGTACTGGAGAAGTAGAGCTATTGCAGTGACTGAACTTGCAGCAGCTTAGGAACCTTTAGAACTTGTTTGATGGATCAGTTTGAAAGCTTTGGAGATATGGGCTAGGGAAACCTTAGAATGTTGTAAACATAGCCCAATGGGTGATGCTGATCTAAATTCGGAAGACTAAAATAGTAATAGGAACATAGAAAGTGTCTTAGTTACTTTTCTCTCATTGCTAAGACAGAATACCTGATGCTCAAAATTAGGGAAGAGAAGGTTTATTTCTTACACTTCTTGGGGGTTTCGGTCCATACTTGGTTGGCTCCAAGGCAGGGCGGCATGGCAGGGCAGCCATTTATGGCAGCCACCAAACAGCAAGGTGAATCAGCAAGACAGAGAGACACATCTTCCTCTCACTCTTACACTGTATGTTGGCCCCACCCCTGGGCTGGTGCAGCACTCACATTGCTAATCCCAGCACTAGACAGCAAACCAATCATGAATGCCAGATTCAACCCCATCCAAACTACATGAGGCCTTGTGGGGGGACACAGGATCACACCCATATACAGTAAAGGCCAGGATAGGGAGGTTTCTGTTGTAAATGAAGGCTCCATTGACAATTGGCCTAGAGCTCATGTGTATTATACTCTGGCAAAAATTTGTCTACATTTTTCCCATGTTGTCAAATTTTGTAGGAGACTGAGATTAAGAATAGTAGACTAATTTGGTGGAGAAAATTTCAAGCCAGGCCAATATTTAGGGTGTGGCATGAATATGGTAGATGTTTTAGGTAAATTTATTGTGAGAACTAAGGGTAAAAAGCAAAGAAGAAAAATCTGAAAAAAGTTAAATTTTGGTTCAGAAGGAACCATGTATAAAACCGGGACCGAGGAATGTGAAGTTGCAGAAGATATTAGTTCTATTAAAAAGAAACCAATTATTATGGACAGGGAAAGAAGACAGATGCCTTGAGGGAAACTCAGAAATCTGCAATATCCTACCTATTGTAGCTCAAAGTCCAAAACTATCAACCTTTCATTTAAGAAGAGTGTCCCTGGAACCCATTTCCTAAGATTCATTTCACTGTGGTCGACTTTCCAGGTACTTCGAATCAACTGTAGTCTTGGAACTAGTAGCAGAACTTGTCATCCATAAAATGCTGGGTTTCCCTGAATGCAGAATGCAAGAGTAATGGGGATCAGGGAGGCTTCCACTCTGATTTCAAAATGCTAGTAGGTCAGGTAAGGAACCCTTAAGAGGAACATGTGCTAAGTTGTGGGAATAAAACCAGAGAAAGAGTGGAAATTCCAGGAAGTCAGAGATGCCAGGAATATGGAATGTCTGCTGTGGAAATATGTAGGGTATTGGTGGAGCCACTCCTACAGACAGGCCTTGTGGGCTGCAACAATCCAGGCCATTTCTGGGGGATCAAGCAAGATCCTTGGAACTCATATCCTACCCCTCTTTGCCTCATATGCTGTATATTGAGCTATCAAGTTTAATGTCTACCTCTTGGCTGTCTTATTTTGGTCCAGTACTTTTTCATATTTGTCTCTTCTTCACGGTGATTTTTACCCCACGACATTGTTTCTTTGGAATATAATTTGTTTTTACTTTTACAGAGGATCACAGCTAAGAGTTTTCCTTGAATCTCAAGAGAAAGTATAACTTGGACTTCTGAAAAATGTTGGAACTGTTTAGATCTTCAGGAAAGGATTATTGAAGTATTGGTTGTACATAAGATAGTTATAACATGTTAGGTGGAAATGCTAACTTTTTATCATTTTTATTTGAGGAGTAGGTATGTTTTAAAGAGATGTGCTATGGTGACAAGTTGACAAGGGTTAGATAGTGGTAGTTAAGTTTAACTGTATCAATTTGATTGACTTTGGTGTCACCCAGGGGGTTAATTAAGCATATTTCTGAGAGTGTCATGTGGATCACAGTGACATAATCTTGGGTACTATATCCAATCCCTGATCCCTTCACCTTTACTACTCTTTCTTGATCTGCTTCCCAGCTATCCTGAAGTACATATACCCTTCCACACACACATATTTGTCATGGTGCTTCTTCTTTGAAGCCATCTGCCCATGGACTGAATCTGCTAACATAATTAACTAAGTTAATTAAACCTTTCCTCCTTTAAATTGTATGTGTTGAATAATATATCTCATTGACAGGAAAGCTGACTAACACAAAGGCAATAGAAAAACTATTGATTACTGTAACTATTGATGAAAAGAATATCTAATAAGATTTTTCTTCTAGTTTTAGTCTCTTTCAATCTATTTATGTGTGCACACGTATGTAGGGCTACCTCTGTGTGTACTATGAGCTTTATTTCCTACAATAGAATGGTTAGTAAGAGAAAGAATCAGCACATTCTCTATTGTGCAGTTGATACAGAAACTATGATTGATGCATAGCATATTCCTCTTCTACTAAACATTCTGGCTGCTTCTCAACCTGGATCTACCCTGGTACTCATGTAGTTTAGTTTCTTTATTGGTTTTAGTAATTGTCTTGCTACCAAATGACTGGTTGCTTTAATAGAAGCAAAAAGTACACCATTAAAAATTCAATATTGGTCTCTGAACCTCCTCAAGTTTAATGGAAGTGTGTTTGACCAGTTGAATCCATGCATAGCCTCTTGCCATCTTGGGTACTCTCTCAATACATGGGCCTATTATATAAGCAACAGCTTGGCTAAAGATATGATTTGACCAACATCTCTAGTTGAACCATTTTGTCCAGTTTATTGTCCAGCATCTCCTCTGACTTGTACATTTTCTATTGGACAACGACATAAAACACAAACATCTGCATATCTGGTGTCTATATCTATATGTCCACTTTCCTAAATCTTTTGTTTCTTTTCTCAGCAATCTGCCAAGTTTATTCTAGCAGTTCTACTATTACGGTCTCTAAGCTCACAGAGCTATTTCTGGGCCTCATAAAGATACTGCATCTTCAGTCAGCATTTTCTCTATTTTAATATGCCCTGTATTTTCAATGAATTTCTTTTTTCTTTCCTTATATTTTGAATTCTCCTCAATGCAAGGCTCTAATATCACTTTCATACATGTTGTATTCCTCACTAAATGTTTAGAATATTATCCACCTTTTTGGTATATAATCCTTTATCAGGGACAAAAGTTTCCCATTTAGTCCAGTATAGGTCTATGTAGTCTATTAGTCCATTATGTGTCTGTAATTGCTGGAGGAAGGGAAGCACAGAGGAGCTGACAAAGATAAATATCTTTTCCCATGGTTTAATCCCACATGAGGTTTTTGAATGGCCTCTAAATAAGGGAGCCAATATTTTTCTATGATAGTTATGATAGAGTTAGTCTACTAGGACAAAAATATGATAAAGTAGATGGTTTCATAGCTATTGTATTATTTGTTACCATTTTGGAGAGCAGGAAGTCCAAAATCAAGGTTTTGGCAGATTTAGTGTCTGGTGAGGTCTCTCCATTTTGTGTGTAATTGGTGGTCTTCTCCTTGTATCACCACACTGTTGCAAATAGACAGAAACACTAAAATGTCCTAGGTCTTACTAGATTGCTGATCACGTTCATGAATGTTCTTTCTTCATAATATATTTATTTCCCCAAGGTCCCACATTCAAATGTTATCCTATTGGTGATTTTTGCCTCAACATAGGAATTTGGGTAATACACAAATATTCAGTCAGTAACATAGGAGTTAAAAGATCTCCAGCAAATCTTTCCATTTATCATCATACTTGAGGCCTTGATGTCTCATTTCTTCCATAGTATTGGGCCTGACATGGCATAAAATTTTTCTTGTGCTGTGAATTTTGTTTTCTGGTCCTACATTCCTCTTATAATCATAGAGTGGGCCTAATTTTCATTAGAGGATGTATTTCAACTGCATTAGAGGATTTCATACACTGCCATGACTCCTAATCTTTATATCATTCATTTGTTTCCAGTTGGTTACACACTTTCTTACATTGTTGTTTTACTTTCATAAGTTAATATCTCTTTTAATCTATAAGATACTAAACTCATTGGAGTCAGGAATTGTACATTATGAATCATTCATATCTGTTACAGTGCCTACCACTGTTGAATCCATATTAACTCAGTAAGGACTCTGAGTAAGCATTATTAAAGGCAGGAATAACAGCAATAAAACATAGACATTTTGTTCTTAAAGGGAGAATTAACGAGAAAATCACATTACCTCAATTCAGAGTGTTCCAGTTAATCAAGGTTCTACTGTACTATACTCCTTTTCTCTTCTGAGTAATTAAAGCCTTCCCAAGCAGATTAAATAAGGAGAAATAGAGTTTTCCTTAATTTTATGTTCCCTTCTAAATTCAACCAGCATTAAACAGAGAGATTTTCCAATCTCCCTCAGAATTGATTTCCTGTTCTCCAAAACAATTCTTATAGCTTTTAGTTTGTAACTAGTGAATAGACACTACAGCAGTACTGAAGTTTCGGGACCCTGTAATTTTACTTTTAGATTCACAAGTTCACCTAGCAAAGGGATTTGCACATAGTAGGAATTCAATAACTGTAATAGATCTAATTTGTCTTACTGATTCTTATCTTCATATCAACACATAATACAAGTATAATTTTCCATTTATAAATGAAGAAACTAAATCACACAATCACACAGAGAGTAAACGTAGGAGAAATACATACTGGAACTCTACGTACCAACTATGTACCAAGCCCTTTTCTACATACTGTTTGCATCCTTTCTATTTCATATTAATTAATCAGGAAACTAGCATTCATAACTGTCTTGTGAGTATCATACTTTTATTGGATAAATGAAATGAACTTCAGGGATATTAAGGAACTTATCTATGGTAAAACACTACAAATAGAGTTGGAACATAGATATTTTTGGCTTCTGGGACCATTTCATGCTAGGATTGCACAATCATTTTTTTCAGATACAAAGAAATAATGCAAAAAGTTCCTGACCTCAGGAAGTTTACAATCTCATTTACGAACTAATCCTGATGGGCAATCAAGTGAGGAATAGGTAGCTTATATGATTTTTTACCTATCATTTACTCTTCATGAAGGTCATAATGATTTTATAGTGAAGGTTTCAGGTTTTAGTGTGCATTGCTATTATGAGGGAAATTTATTAAAAAGGCAAATTCTTAACTATATCTTGGTTTTCTATCACCCTGGGTCACAAGTCACTTGTTCACAATGTTGTGGAAAGACTCTTTCAAAGAGAGCTGAAGCAGTCAGAAGTGAGTTTTCCCCTGAATGTGTGCATAGCCAAAACAAAATGACTGAGTGAGGAAAGCTCTTCACAATGACCTGGACTCAAATAAAAACAAAACCAAGGTGATAAAAATAAACAAAGATATTATTTCTTTTTTTTAAATTTTATTTCAAAGACAGTGAAATGCAACAAAAGATAACAGAACAATCAAAACAAAGCAGTAGAACTGGCATAGAACTTCAGACAGAGATACTATGAAAACAATAGCTACTATACTGTATGTTGTTACTTTCAGAATAGTTGACCATTCCATCAGGC